>OVAX01004767.1:0-11618 GCA_900406405.1 Lepidium africanum | reverse complement strand
AAAGGTAAATAAAAATATTATATTGTAAAAAAAATTAAATTTTTTATTTATATATATTATACTAAATTATATTATATTTATGTTATAAAAATTTATATTATAATTATTGTTTTATAGTTGTCTTAGGCCCCTATAATTGATACGGTATTGGGAATAGTGGCTGAAATTTTTTTGTACGGAAGTCTCTGAAATTTGTTGCGTAACGATTTAGCTAGGGTATTGAGATATTCAATGAATTTTTTTTTTTTTTTGTCTCTGTCTTGATTTGTCCTAAGTAGTCAAAACTTCAATTAAGTAATATATTGCTTTACGAGCTTCTTTTTCGTCCAAAAATTCTCGAAAGCTATGTAGTGGAAGTCGCGATTACGAATTCAACATGACTACGTCCAATTTCATGTATCGCTTTCCACTGTAATTTTGGAGATTTGGCATCACTCATCAATCATTAGCCGAACATATATATATAATTATACTTTACTAAAGACGTCATATGTGTTGTTAATTATTTACCACTCATAACTTTGCATGAATATACTTATCGATCCATCAAAATGTAATTACTATTTATCGACGTCGTTATATGATATTCAGTGAGGTATAATTTTTTAATTAGTGTCGATAAAACTAGTATAGTAAAAGATTATTTAAAACTACAAGAGATTTTTCAATTTCTGACGCTATTCCAAACAAAGTGATGATCCATCTGGAAAATCTGATCGAAAAATCATTTTATCTGAAAACTAAAAGAATTTCTAGATAGAGAATACACATCAAGAGCATGTTGATATTTGTTGTTAGTTCTAATAGATTTTTTACGAATTCAGGCGGAGTCATATTCTATAGGGAATCGGTAATAACATTTTGTCAATGTCTGTAGAAAGTTCGTAGTGCTAATACACTGTAAAAATCCGTGGGGAATCTTTAAGGAAATTTTGTCACTCTCCATAGGGATTCCAGAAGAAAATGCTGCCGATACACAATAAGTTGTCTCGATCTGTCATCAACCTTGCCTATAAATTCAACATTAGCATGTTCTCTCGTTCCATCAACAAACAGAAAAAAAAAACAACTTAAAAAAAAAATTCAATCCTTTTGCGCGAAAAAATGGCAACCTATTTCCCAGTTTGGATGGATGCACCACCTCAGAATCTAGAGACGAAACTATTAATAGAAAAATATGGCGAGGAAATTCAACAATTCATGAAACTTCCATCACAACAATTAGTAACGTTAGAATCTAATAAAATGTATAGTCCATGTAATAAATGTCAAAATCATAAACATTTATATATTAGAGAATTTATGGATGCACAAATTTGGTATATCCACGGGAAAACTGAGAGTGTTGGTACTTATGGTAGTTCTAGTGGGCAAGATAACGAGGTGGAATGTATTGAAGGAATAATATAGTTGAAGATAAAGAGGACAAAAACAAAACCACTGAAATGGTTAGCAATGTGTACATGGAAATCATTGAGTTTTCTACAAGTATTGGGGCTGGTAGAGAACCGAATGAAAAGCACAAAGATTCTTGACACGTTAGATTATACGAAAATGCCTTTATATAGTGGGTGCAAAGAGGGATGTTCTCCATATTCAGCTGTGACAAGGTTAACGAAAATCAAAATTGATTTCAATTTAATTGAAGATTGTTTCGATGCTATAGCGGAGTTCGTGCATGATGTTCTTCCAAATGATAACAATGCATCAAGATCGTATTATGAAGTTAAGAAACTGGTATAGAGTCTTGTATTGTCTTACCAAGTGATCGATGTTTGTATAGACAACTTTATGTTATACTAGAGGGAAGATGAACAAAGATCTACATGTCCTTTTTGTGGGAAACAGGTTGGAAGACGTTAATTTTTTATTATGCGGATGTAATATTTACCCATAACTGATAATTTGAAGCGGTTATTTTAACCTGATTGGACAGCCTCTGCGATGAGATGGCATGCCGAACATTCAGCGAGTACTGAAATCACAAATTTGTCTGATACCTAAGCATAAAAGCATTTTTAGCCAGTATACCTTTGGGTTTGCTTCAAAGTAGATATATCTTTGGAATGAATTACTTAAATGGTGTGTAAAATTATGTTAATTACTAATATGGTTCATTTTATGTTTGAGGTTCTGGAGGAAATGGAAAAAATGTTAAATACTAATGATTTTCGTTATATTACAACTATGACATTAAAAAAAAAAACAAAACCCACCTCCCTTCTTCTCCTCTCTTCTCTGTTGTTTCCTTTTTTTTTTTGTTATTGAAACCTTCTTTTCCTCTCCGCCTCAACCTCTCTTCTCCTCTCTTCTTCAATTTCTTCATGTTCACCTATTCTCTTCTTCAATCTCTGAGGTTCACATTGTCTCTCTCCATGTTCTCCTCTTCTCTTCTTCAATCTTTGAGGTTCACATCGTCTCTCTCTCCACAGCGTCTTCTCCACGGCATCTTCTCCACAGTCTCTCTTCTCCATGGCGTCTCTCTCTGTCTCCACGCCATAAGTCTCTTTCTCTTCTTCACATTTTTTCTTAAGTTTTTCTTAGACTTTTGGTTCAACAAAAAGGTAATTTCTTGTGATTGATGAATTGTTCTATGCATCTATAATATGCTTAAGTGTGGTAGACTTGGAATTGATTTGGAACTCGGATTATTTGTGTAATAGACTTTTATTCATGTTGAATTAATTTCAGTGTGGTAGATTTTGGTTTAGCTTCATAGTCTTTGTTTAAGTGTGGTAGTACAGTTTGGTAAACTTTTTTTAGAATATGTTTAGTTGTAGTAGACTTTGGTTTAATGTTAGTGTGGTAGATTAAAATTAGGTTGGTAGACATTGTTTAAGTTTGGTACACCAGTTTGGTAGATTTCACAGGTTGTTTGGTGGGATTCACAGGTTGTGTGGTAGACTTCACATGTTGTTTGGTAGACTTCAGATGGTTTGGTAGACTTCAGAGAATGTTAACGTGGGAGGATGTTAACGTGGAGGTTGTAGATGGATGACCGATCTGCTCAAGCTGCCTTCTAGTTGAAGAAATGTGTGATAAAAATGAAGATTGCTACATGATGAATGTCGCCGTCTATGCTGGTTATTAATTTTTTTTGTTCTTATGCGTTTGACCTCTAAGGTTTAAAAATGTCATCATGAATATGAGAGAAAATCTAGAACATTGCTGTGACGTTTTTTTGTTGTACATTTTGATTTCAGAACCAAATCATGGTTTGTATAATTTTAGGCTTGCATTAATACCACAATTTTAGTTTGCACACAGGTCTGATTCACACTTTTATATTTTGAGAGATGAGAGTGTTACAGTCCTAAGACTCAAAATTAGGCCAAACACATCATGATATTTGTATTTAAGGTGACAAATAACCCTGAAAAAAATAAATTATAACATTTAAGCTTTATCTTTATCATATGATTTTATCTTTAGCATGTAATTTCGAATCCATAATGTGTGCAACCAAGATTCATAGCATACTTATGTTATCCATGTTAAAATATAACTAGACTCTAAAACATCTAGAGTCTAACAAACTATCATAATGTCTTACTCAAAGTCTACTAAACTATCCTAATATTCGAATCAAAGTCTACCAAACTACCCTAACATTCGATTCAAAGTCTAAAAATGTTTCTATTGACTTCCATATAAACTCTACCATGAAAGTCTTTAAAGTCTACCACACTTCAACTCATAGTCTACTATGCTTAGAAATTTTTTCCTCAACCCGATACTTTTCAGTATACTATTAAGGGTTTGTTACTATTACCTAAGTCTACCATGAAGGTCTTTAAAGTCTACCATACAGTAACTGATAGTCTACTATACTTATAAATTTCTTCCTCAAATCGATACTTTTAAGTTGACCATGAATGGTTTGTTACCTTTACCTAAGTCTTTCTCACTTTAACTGATAGTCTATCAAGCTTAGAAATTTATCCTCAAATGAATACTTCCATGTCTACAATGCTGGGTTTGTTAACTTTCCCTAAGTCTACTATTAAGGTTTTCAATGTCTACCACACTTAAACTGGTAGTCTACTATGCTTAGAAATTTCATCAAATTGATACTTTTTTTGTCTACCATGCTAGGTTTGTTATCTATACCTAAGTCTACCATGAAGGTCTTCAAAGTCTACCGCACTGTAGCGAATCATTTACTATGCTTAGGTATTTCTCTTTCACATCGATACTTTTAATTCTACCATGTTGGGTTTGTTCCCTATATCTAAGTCTACCTTGGAGATCTTCAAAGTCTACCACACTCTAACTGAAAGTCTACTATGCTTAGAAATTTCTTCCTCAAATCAATACTTTTAAGTCTAGTATGACGGGTTTGTTACCATTACATAAGTCTACCATGAAGGTCATCCAAGTCTACCACACTTTAATTGATAGTTTACTACGCTTAGAAATTTCTTCTTCAAATCCACACTTTTAAGTCAACCATGAAGGGTTTGTTACCATTACCTAAGTCTACCATGAAGGTCTACAATGTCTACCACACTTTAACTCGTAGTCTAATACGCATATAAAATTTCCTAAATCGATACATTTAAGTCTACCATAAAGGGTTTGTTACCATTATCTAAGTCTATCATGAAAGTTTTCAAAGTCTACCACAAAACTACTAATAATCTACTATGCATATAAATTTTTCCCTCAAATAGATACTTGTAAGTCCACCATGAAGGTCTTCAAAGTCTACCACACTTCAACTGAAAGTCTACTATGCTTAGAATACTTCTAAGTATACTATGAAGGGTTTGTAACCATTACATAAATCTACCATGAAGGTCTTCAAAGTCTACCACACGTTACCGATGGTCTACTATGCTTAGAAATTTCTTCCTCAACTCGATACTTTTGAGTCTACCATGAAGGGTTTGTTACCTATACCTAAGTCTACCATGAAGGTCTTCAAAGTCTACCACACTTTATTTCATAGTCTACTATGCTTATAAATGTTTTCCCCAAATCGATACTTTTAAGTCTACCATGAAGGGTTTGTGTCCATTACCATATAATTTAAAGTATAACATGCTTGAGATAGTTTAGTTTGGTAGAATTTGTACCGTGCGATATGCCGATGTGGTAGTTTTTAGTAATGGCATTTTCATAAATATGTGTTTTTTTTCTCAAACAATAGAAGTGTAAAATTGTATTTTAAATTTTTTGGAAACTATTCTAGTAATTATCAAATAACACACATCATATTAGTAATTAACCTATTTTCACACAATAAATCACCCATATATTTATCTTGATATATGTACATACAGCTTCAATCCATTCAGGAAGCATGTCAGGCAATATTCAATATGGTATGTAATTATGACACCTTACAATCTTCAACCGTTATTATACATGAAAAAAGAGTTTCTAAACCTTACACTTTTAGTGCCTATCTTGACCATCCAAAACATGGTCTTGATATGTATTTGCAACAATTGATAAAAGAATTGCAAGGATTGTGGGAAAATGGGCTCAAAGCATATGATGTATCAAATAGTGAGAATTTCATGATGCGGGCATTTCATACGAGGACAATAAATGATTTTCCCGTTTATAGTATGTTATTTGGTTGAACAACACACAATCAACTAGCTTGTCTGTATTGCGAAGATAACACAGACACCTTTTAGTTGAAGAATGATAAGAAGACATCTTGGCTTGATTGCCATATGAGATATTTGCATGTGGATCATCCATGTAGAAAGATCACAACACTAATTAAAGAGAACTGAAAAGTGTTTAATGGTCCATGTTCGATAGCAGATGGAAGAAATATTTGGACACAATTGCGATATTTGGTGCAGAGAGCACAATAATTTATGGGAGATACCGGCCATATAGGTGTTGATGGATATGAATTGAATAACAACTGACACAAGCGAGATATTTTCTAGAAACAACCATATTGGAAGGATTAGTTCTTGCAACACAACTTATATGTGCATTGAGAAGAATTATTTTGAGAATATTATAACAATTTCTAAGAGAATACTCTCAATGTTATAACTAGAATGGTGTACTTAGATTATAAGTTATAGTATTGAAGACCACTTAGAGAATATTCTTTTGGTGGTGGCCTTCATTGAAGACCACTTAGAGAATATTCTTTTGGGCCTTTTATGGATCCAAAAAGCCAAGAATGCTTGAAACCACCACCGGATCCTCCTACACTCCAATTACGAAGATGGTTTGATTCGGTTAAATTTAAGGCAAGTTCGGGCTCCACTTATCTAAAGGACCTTCAGAATTATTCATGGCGACCAGTAGAACTTCTTAAACACCTAGAGACTCTAGAAATCGTCTTGTTATGCACAATCGTCCATGGGATTAGGCGAATCTTCTCATTTTTGCACTTTTCTTTTATGGATTCATTCACACTTGGAGCTTTAAACCACCAACGGCTAGTCACCTATCCAGACTGCTGCATTTTGGAAGCTTTATACATCAACTACAATGCATCTATACATCTTAGTTTTGGCCACAAACTCTCAAGACGCAAGCACAACTCAAATTTCCATATTTTGGCCGATTTGCTCATTATTGTCCAACGACTAGTTTGTGATTCATGCTATGATTTTCTTGTTTCTAATCTTTTAGAATGTTAGTATACTCATGTAAGAGCTCTATATAAAGTTCATTTCATCCTTTGTAAACTGTACCTTTCAGTCAAGATTAATAAAAGTATTTTGTTCTCTTTCAAGTCAGTGTTCCTAAAAGCATTGTCATTTTCTTTAACTTTAAATGTGTGATTCACTTAGCTTTTTAGAAGAGGATGCTCCAAAGTCTTCTTCAAATTATGTACCTCATGTATGTGGCGATGCCTAAGAAGGATCGAAAGATGTGGTTTCGTTTGTTTACGGTAATTTTTTGTTAGTGTGAATAATTTAATTAACGCATAATTTTGTTTGTCTTCATTTGCAACAAGATTTCAATTGGCACCCCTAGATTACTAGCATGGTTCTCAAGGAATTCTACGATACCGGTGCAAATTCTTTATCCAAGAACATGCATGAGTGGAAGAAGAAGTGGTAGACATGAAAAGAAAAGCCAAAGAAACTCGACAATGATCTTTTGAAAGTACACCAGCTTTTTGGATCATGCTACCAAGTGCAAGAATACATGGAAGGGGAAAGCCATTGTGACCCAGAATACACAAATTTCTTGTCTAGAGTTGATGAATTATTAATATTTAAAACATTCATTTTAATTTCATTTTTTAAAAATATTTTCATATATGTTTAATATTAGTTGCTTGCTTTTCATTGGAAATTTTTGTTCTTTGTACGTTCTTAACTTTGATGGCAAGCATCCGGATTTCTGGACACTTATGGAAGACACACATTTAATAAGTTTACCGGCTCTAAGACCTACTAACAGCTAAGCTTGTCGAGAGGCTGAAGAAGAGAAAGATGGACCGGCTCATCAAGCTTTGTTAGATTGACTCAACCAATTTGTGTGAAACAAGGAAATATAGTCGAGCTGCATAAGTTGATTCTTGAGGTGCGTCATTTTATAATTTTTGTTTTGTTGTATTAATTTTATGTAACTAGATATGGATCTGTACGATACACGAGTTTTATGAAATAGTTATATATATATATACACACACACGTAGTATAGTTTACATAATATTTAGGAATCTTATTAACTACTAATTTTTGAAACCCAACTTTATATAATAGGATTTGAACACAACCTTATATGATATGATATTTAAAAATTTTGAATCGTTGAATTTGACATGTGGAAAATCTTGTTGATTACTGACTTTTGAAACCCAATTTTATATAATAGGATTTTATAATTATAAATAAAGATAATTATTTATAATCCTTTTTAAGTTAGGATTATGAATAGAGACAAATGTTTCATAGTAAATATAAATATTCTTAAAAGATATTTCAAATTAGATTAAAATACTGTAATATTTTGGATAATTGGATTTGACACGTGGAACAATCCTGTTGATTATTAAATTTTGAAACTTTACTTTATATAATAGAATATAAAATATAATAGTATACTGCAAAATTTTGATAAATAGATTTGACATGTGGATGAATCCTATTGAACACTATTCCCATTTGGATTGAGATTTTTTTTCTATTAGGAATATCTGTATAGATAAATATTAGTAGTAGAGAAATATATCAAAATTATCTTCAATTATAATTTTTGTTAAGATTATTAAATACTTGCACTTTCTTTTTTGCAAATTCATATTTTAATTATATTTTTAATATCGATAATTATCTTTTTGGATTCTTTTTGATTATATAATAAGAAAGATATATATATATATATATATATATACTTATTTTTATATTACAATTCATTTTTATGTTAGGATCATGAATAAAGATAAATGATGTTTGATAGATATAAATATCTTTTTTGGAAATATATATTATTTTATTCTTAATAGAAAAAATAGATAATTATGATCGTTGGATTTGACACGTGAAAGAATCATGTTAACAAGTAACTTCGACAAATCGTACATTATATAATAAGATATCAACATTTATCTTCAATGAGGATTTTTTGTAAAGATTATGAATATACATACAATTTTATATGTAAATTCATTTTTAATTATATTTAAAAAAATAAAAATCGATTTTTTATTTTATACTTAATATAATATATTTTTATTTAATTTTATATAATTATAAATAAATAAAATTATTTAACAAAAAATTATGTTAGGATTCTAAATAGATACAAAGTATGTGGTGATAAAAATAAATATACTAAAAAGGTATTTTAAAATATAATTTTGTTCCCTTTTTTATAAATATAGTAATCTGGAAAATAAAATTATTTTGATATATATATATATGTATATTAAATATATAAATACAAAAAAGTTGATCGTTAAATTTGACACATTAATTCTATTAATATGTATTTTTAGGGATTAAAATTCATAAATAATAAGAGATTTGACACGTAGAAAAATGTTGTTAATTACTAATTTTGAAAAACCCTTCTTTATGTAATAAGAAATATTTGTTTGGTTTTTATAGGAAACCACCACTAGTCCGATATGCGTTTTGGATTAACAAGTTTTTAAAAAAAATTCACGTGGGCTTGGACAGCTCTCCCTCCCGTCATGAATCCGTAGAAGACTAAGGAGATTGCTCATATATCTACAACATGAGATTGATTATATAGGGAGTTCATCTGAGCTCAGTGTCCCAATTACCAGCCACCACCATCTCTATCTTTTTAGACTTTTACATGTTTTTTTATATAATGTATTTGCTTTAAAAACTTTTTTAAACAAAAAATTTATACAGAATATCGGTCTACCGTTTTTGGAAATTCTAGATGACATATTCTATTAGGAGCTTCTCTAAATCTCCCTACGTCAAAATATGTTATGAATTTTTTTGGAATTCCCTTCGACTAATCAGATTTTTGTCTAAAACTTCCTACGATCTAATTCATTAGGAACTGATTCGGAACTTGCGATAGTGTTTTGTGATTTTTGTCATTGAACATTTTATGGAATACACCATGATTTTCAGACAGATCTTCCTGATGATTTTTACTAGACGGAGCAAATTGATCGGAATTCATAATTTAAATTTTTTTGGTCTGCTATTAATACATATTTTTGTAGTTGCAAAATGAATAATGGGGCTAAGAAAGTATTACCAATGTCATTCATTTATCATTATCATATATTTTTGACAAATATATATATATATATATATATATATATTTGTAAGGCTTGTATGTATATATATATAAATATATATAGAATCTCAATCAATAAATTTAGAGTAACTTCATTCTTTTTGTGTATTCTAAACTTATTGCAAGTGGCATTTAATTTAGTGGCAGGTGATAAGTCCACTAAAGACAGACGCACTTGCATGTCGAGGGATTAAATCTTATCGTTTACATTATATATGAATTTAGGTAATGGGCCGTCAGTTGTGACCCAATCTTGACCCAAAAACAAAAAAAAAAACTAGATAATATATAACGTAGTAGAATTAATAATGACAAGAAATAAAAGTAAAAAGGAGTGGTAGTGGTGTGAGAATCAGATTCGATGTTAACTAATTGAAAGAGAGCAGGGCAGCTTTTTATCTCACAACGATATTTTTGTGAAAAAGCTTACCCCATTTGCCATATATTCACAAAGTATTCGAGATTTCTACAAAAAGCTTTAAGATTAAATTAAATCAAGATATTTATTTTATTACAATAAGTATATAATAGATATATGAACCACTATGAGACAAATCAAACAATATTTTATCTAAATTGTTTTCTATATACTATAAATACATGTATATATATTGACTAAAATTTTTTCATGATCTCATATATATTTGAAAAGATTTGATGAAACAAATAATATATGGAAAAATTCCAAAAAAAAAAAGAAAAAAAAGCTTTTTAAGTACATTCATATTATCTCTTCTCAAAACGATTTTGCTTTCTTGCAGACACTGATATCGTCCTTCGATCTCCCTTTTCGGCGGCCACTCTCTCTCACCACCATCGGGAAAGTGATCCCCTGTCAGTGCATTCTTTTCCGGCGAAGTCTTTTTGTCAATTGCAGGTCAACGCGACGGGGATTTGGTTTCTTCTCTCTCAACTTGGTTTCAGAAGGTCTTCCTCCGCCAGCCTCCTCCAGTTCTGCCTTCTCGTCGGCCTCATCTTCTTCTCCTGAGGTAGAAGACGGTGTTTAGGTGCTTACCATGTGGTTCGTGATGTTTGCCGTGTAGTCGTCACCACCGTCTCTTCTTCTTCTTTCCTTTGCTCGTGGACAGCTTTGGATTGTTGGAGCTGACGGTGTATCGCCACTCTCGGAGGCTCGCCGGATCTTGTCCTCTCCGGTTTGTTTACTGTAAAGTATCATCGATCTCTCTCCTAGGTAGTTCTACTAGTAGCTCTTCTTAGTTTAAAGGCTAGAGGACAGCTGGCTTCTAGGTTGTTGTTGTTTTGCTCTTTGGATTTATATGGTCGATGCATTCTCAGTTTAGGCCTTGTTTTGGGTGTTGAAATTCCTTATTGTGCTTTGGCTTGTGCTTGTGTTTAGACTAGCTTAAGTCTTACCGTTGTAAGTCTAGTATGTGTGGGTGCTTTTACCTTGGTAAGGTTAGGATTTTGATCGTAGTTGCTTGGTGATTGGAGGCTTTAGTAAGACCTCGATTATGTCTAACGGACCTTTGTTCTAGCCGACCTTGGGGATGAGCTTGGTAGGCAAAGCTTCGATCACTACAAGAAAACTTGTCGTTTGAGACTGCACAATCAGTCGCAAAACCTGAGTCGCTAATTTATGGAGTCGTAAATTAGTCGCTAATTTGCGACAAAAATAATCAGTGGCTAATAGCGACTGATTTTGCGACTAATCAATCAGACGAAATTAGNAAAATAATCAGTCGCTAATAGCGACTGATTTTGCGACTAATCAATCAGACGAAATTAGCGACTAATCTGAGACCCATTTATCAGTCGCTAAAATCAGTCGCAAATCAGTCACAAAAATCAGTCGCAGATCAGCTACAAAAATCATTCGCATATCAGTCACAAACATCAGTCCCAGATCAGTCACAAAAATCAGTTTCAGATCAGTC
>OVAX01004766.1:0-11619 GCA_900406405.1 Lepidium africanum | reverse complement strand
CTTCCTCATTGCTCTATACTCAGCTTCTACACTCGAACATGACACCACTTTCTGCTTTTTGCTTTTCCATGTAACGAGGTTGCCTCCAAGGAATGTGCAATACTCGGTAGTTGACTTTCGATCTTGTCTATCTCCTGCCTAATATGCATCATAATACCCCACGATTTCTGTACTCTCGTTACGCCCATCCATATGCCCTGTCCTGGTGTTCCTTTGAGATATTTAAGGATCCGATCAACCATGCCCCAATGCCTTTGCTTGGGACTTTGCAGACTCACCTGGTTCACAACAAAACACAAATCAAGTCTAGTAATTATGAGGTAAATTAACTTACTAACCATCCTTCGGTATTTTTGTATGTCTTCAAATGGTTGATCATCTTCATTATTCTCCCCCTTCCACGTTGCTTGGTAGACATCTTCAAGTGGTGTCTTGGCTACTTTGTTTCCAAGTGCACTTGCCTCACTCAAAAGATCAAGAGTATATTTTCTTTGTGATAGAAATAAACCTTCTGGAGATTGACATATCTCAATCCCAAAGAAGTATTTCAGCTCACCTAAATCCTTAATATCAAATACAAGTTTAAGATGCTCTTTGATACATTTGATACCTTCCTTGTTGCTACTGGTAACTATGATAACATCCACATAAATAAGAATGACCACAATGCATGCTTCACTTTGCAATGTATGACTCAATTTGTGACACCACACTCTAGAGATTGTGTGAGACCATAGATAGCCTTACAAAGTCTCAAAACATTCTCAGGGGCTACAATCCCTTCTAGACCCAGTGGTGGCATCATATATACTTTGTCATCAAGCTCCCCTTGAAGGAAAGCATTCTTGACGTCCATTTGCCACAAATCCCAATCAAGATTAATAGCCAAAGATAAGACCACTCTTACCATATGAAGCTTAGCCACAGGTGCAAATGTGTCATTGTAGTCTTCTCCATAGGTTTGTGTGAAGCCTCTAGCAACTAGTCTTGCTCTGGGTCTTTCAATCTCATCATTACTCTTAAATTTGATGGTGAATATCCATCTAGATGTCACTACTTTCTTCACTGGAGAGAGAACTGATTCATCCCAAGTATGATTCTTATCCATAGCCCCATGTTCAGCCTCAACCGCATCTCTCCAAACCTTATGTTCCTTAGCGTCCTTATAGGAGCCTAGAATGAAATGTTGTTCAATCTTGCTGAGAAATGGTTGATGATCCGAAGGTAAGTGAGCCAAAGAAAAAATGACCTGAGTTGGGTGAGCAACGACTTTGTTGTTTTAACATAATCGGGTATTGATCCAATTGGAAGGATCTTTCTGCACCCTTTGACTGCGCGTTAGAGGTTGGACTAGTGGAGTACCATCTCTTGGTTGTACCTCCTCTTGAGTGAGTGAAGTCGTATCTCTTAGTTGTACATCCTCTAGAGTGTTTCCCAAGCCTTGATCTTCTCCATCCTCTGGTGGTAGATTACTCATATCTTCTTCTTGTGTTTCAGAGTGTACTTGATCATCCACACTCGAGTCATGGTGGTCGATTTCATTTCCGTCAGCTTCAATATTGGTTGGTTGTGAGATGTTGGGGTCGAGTGTATATTGAACTGGTGTGGGATTGGGTTGCCATGTATCACAAGCTCCAATACTCTCCAAGATGTTTTGCAATGTGGTAGCTCGATCCGACGGGTTTGACAAATTTTGTATCTCTTCCCAATTCTTTTCCTCATAATAGCCTTTGTTTTCCATAAACTTAACCTCCCTTATACAAGCACTCTTCTGGTCTGCGGTATATAACATTTGTACCCTTTTTGAGTAGTTAAATATCCAATGAAGAATCCTTTAATGCTCTTAGCTTCCAGCTTGTTACATTGATCTCTTGGTACTAACACAAAAGCAACATAACCAAACACACGTAAGTGGTTAAGAGATGGTTTTTTTTGGTTGAGTACCTCAAATGGCGAAGCATCCTTAAGCACTTTTGTTGGAATCCGATTGATCAAGTAGCAGGTAGTCACAACCGCATCACTCCAGAAACATTTTGGAACATTTGTAAGAAACATCATGGCCCTTGCAACTTCCATAAAGTGTCGATTCTTCCTCTCAGCTACCCCATTTTGTTGAGGAGTGTAAGGAAAACTCGTTTGGTGCATAATTCTGAGTTTTGCTAAGAGTTGTTTGAAAGCATTGCTTGTGTATTCACCACCATTATCTGTTCTCAAAATCTTGATCTTAGCATTGTAATGGTTAGTCACATAAGTTTGAAAGTTGATGAAAGCATCTAACACCCTATGTGATATACCCAATATAGTATGCTAACAGTATGGAACAAAATATTGTTTTGGAATTATAGAAAAAATATATTTTTTTGAATACGTATTACGATTATTTTAAATGAAATGACCATCGTTGTTTTTTTTTGTTTTTGTTTTTTCTAGGACCATCGTTTTTTGGTTCTTACCCATATCATGAGGACGTGGAACGTAAGCAAGTAAGAGAAAGAGATGGAACAACTTTTTGCTATGTTTACTATTTTGATGTCTTTGGCTTTGTCTGGTAGATGCACCGACGTTTTTAGTAGATATGATTTTCCCAAAGGATTCGTTTTCGGAGCTGGTTCTTCTGCTTATCAGGTTTGGATTTTTTGTTTTTGTTTTGCTTTTTTACTGAACTCTCGAACAAAACTGAACAAGTCTTTGATCTCTGCAACAAGTGGGAAGGAGCTGTTGCTGAAGACGGAAGGACTTTTTGTCACTCTCGTAAGCTTTCATATTTGACATTAACTATTAGTATTAGTGTTTTCTATAAAATTTGTCGAGAGCTTCTCTCTTCCTTGTTCTTTGATTCTTGTTTCAAACTTTGCAGGTAACAAAAGTAACGGAGTTATAGCATGTGATGGTTATCACAAGTACAAGGTTCTTTCTCTTCTCTGCTTTACTCTGATAAAGTGTTACCTCCACAACTCCATCGAGTCTCACCTTTGTCAACTATTACAATATTATGAATTTTATTAATCAAGCCTCGGTTCAATTTTACTATGCAGGAAGATGTGAAGTTGATGGTAGACACTGGCTTAGATGCATTCAGATTCTCCATCTCTTGGTCTCGGCTAATTCCTCGTAAGTTTTATATTAATTTGGGTTTTTGTTCACTTGAATGGTTTCAATTATATTTGCTCTTACCGCATCAGGTGGAAGAGGCACTGTTAACCAAAAGGGTCTAGAGTTCTACAAGAGCTTCATTCATGAATTAGTAAGCCACGGTAAGATCTGTCTTCATATCCGCGGTAAAGACTTAAGAGTTTGGTTTTAGCTCTTACTAATTAACTAGACTTTACGTAAACTTACTACAGGAATTGAACCACATGTTACACTGTATCATCACGATCATCCTCAGTATCTGGAGGATGAATATGGAGGATGGCTCAACCATAGGATGATGTATATATGCCAACAAAAAAGGAGCAGTACTTATAAGTTTCTTCTACAGAGTTAATAGAAATTAGTTAAAACTTGATGTGTTTTTCCATTTTGCAGCAAAGACTTCACAGCTTATGCAGATGTTTGCTTCAGAGAGTTTGGTAACCACGTCAAAGTTTGGACGACGATCAACGAAGGAAATATGTTAGCTCTTGGTGGTTACACCGACGGAAATGCACCTCCCGGTCGTTGTAACTTACCAGACAAAAACTGCTTATCAGGGAACTCTTCTGCAGAAACATATATCGTAGCCCATAACTCGCTTCTTGCGCACGCCTCTGCTTCAAGACTATATAAGCGAAAGTACAAGGTAATACTTGCTTAATATACATAATAATTATAAATAACCCTTTCTCCAATTTGTGAGTTGATGACAAAGAGAGAACAATGTGCAGAACTTGCAGAAAGGTTCCGTAGGCTTTAGCCTATATACGATAGGGTTTATTCCTGCAAGCTCCAATGATGATATCACTGCAACTCAAAGAGCTAAAGATTTCTACATGGCTGGTTAGTCCAACATGAATATGTTCCACTATATTTTTCAAATTAGGCAACATATCTAATAAGGTTTTATAAGCTACTAATATATATACAGATAAATTTTGGACATACAGCTTTAAATCAATTGGTAATAAGTAGATAACCCTCAGATTATATATATTATTAGGTTAGATAGACTCGAACTTCCGATGTGGGATGATAGGTGGTATAAACTAACATCTAGAAAACACCACAACAAACTCATCATCATGCATGCCTTGTTTAATCAAGATTATGGGATCTGATACCATAATAAATTATGGTCTTGGATTAACCCATAGATCGTATATTAGGTATATTAGGTTAGAGCGATTCCAACTTTGGATATATGATATGTCACCATCTAACTTATATAACTTTTAAAACTCAGGATGCTTGAGCCTCTTATGTTTGGAGACTATCCCGACGAAATGAAAAAAATTGTTGGATCAAGACTGCCATTTTTTTCAAAGAAAGAATCAGAACTAGTTAAAGGTTCATCTGACTTCATTGGAATCAATCACTATTTTGCGGGTTCCGTCAAAAACATCAAACCCAAACCTTCTCTTTCTGAGCACCCCAATTTCTACTTAGACGTGGGAGTATCTGTAAAATGTAGGAACTAAAATCAATCTCTTTGCTCTTTTACCTCAATATTGTCTATGCTAATAACCTCTTTCTTTGTGGTATTGCTTGGGGTGACCTAAAAGATGGTGGAACAACGGAGGTAAGAGTCTCAATAAGGCAACCAAATTCATATGCAAAAGACCTTAACATTATTTATACACTTTACTTTTCAAACAGATTAAGTGTTACTGATCCGTCTTTCTTTGTTGTTTTGTTTTTATTTGGACAAGCATGATCTTTGTTCATGGGCTCTAGAAGGTGTCCTCGAGTATATCAAGCAGAGCTTTGGCAATCCTCCTGTCTACATTCTTGAGAATGGTCTCTCTATCTCTACTTTGTGTCTCTTTCTCATGTTTTTGTCTTACTCTACTCAATTCTCATGTCAATTCAAACAAATAGGAACACCTATGAAGCAACAACAAGAGGATACAAAAAGGATTGAATATATTCAGGCTTACATTGGGAGTGTGCTCAAAGCCGTAAGGTAAGTATAGTTCCTTACGCAGCGTCTTATCTCTTCTCTTCTCTTATCTTCACTTGTAATATAGAAAGAACACATTGCTACTATGTAGGAATGGTAGAATGGTCAGACACGAGAGGCTACCTCTTATGGTCATTTATGGATCCATACTAGATACTCTGGGGATACGATTTAAGTTTTGGGTTGTACTCTGTTAAGTTTAGCGATCCTCATCGCAAGAGATCTCCTAAACTCTCTGCTCATTGGTAATCTGCTTTTCTCAAGGGCAAAAACACCTTTGCTGAGTCACAAGGCATCAAAGAATTGCAGAGCAACTTCTCTACTAGGGTTTCATAATTTTCATTAGTCCCTTATGAGAACAATAATCAATAAAATGGGTTCTCTTGTATGTTATGTTTCTGTAATATTTTATGTTGGTTTCTTTACATTGTTGTTGTTTGTCGTTACGGTTTCGTAATTTTTCTTTTGTTAAAGTACGTTTTAGTATTTACTAGGCTTATTGGAGAGTTGATTTTATTGGATTTAGAAATACTTACAAAATTATGTGTTATTTAATTAATACATTTAAAAATTTATATTTAAACATATTTAATTTTCAAATTCACTTTATCTGATTTTAAATTAAAATAAATATAAATAAATTAAAAAATTGATTTCTAAATCCATTAAAATTTATCCAAAAATAAATCTTTCTAGTATTTATTTACCTCTAGCTTTTAGTTTTTCTACCAAAATTTGATTCCAGAAAATAGTATTTTCTAGTGCTATTGGTAGAAGTTTAATGGTTTGGTTATGTGTTATTTCCATTGGTTATGTCGATTTAAATATTTTACAAACAAAATAAAAAATATCCGTAAAATCAAGATTTTGAGTTTAAGTGGAAAATAGAGATAATGATTCGTCTGTCGACAATGAGGCGTCTTGGTATCATCAGTGTCACCAATTCCGCCGTCGTCTCCTCGACGCTGCTTCCTTCTACAGCGGCTTTCCCCGGAACCCTAACTCTACCCTCCAGCTTCAGCAACCACCGTCTTATTAATTCCATTCGTTTCCCCGAATCCCAAAGCTTTTCTTCTTCTGCAGCTTATCTTCCTTTATTCGAAGAATTCTCATCAACTACAGGTGAGTACTTTTTATCTACGCACTGTTTCGTTTTGGATTTAAGTACTGAGAAATGTAGTAATCCATCTCTCTGTAAGGTTCTGTGGCCAGAGATGGTAAACAGAAGGTGATATTGAAGAATATGACTTATGCTTCGCTCCAAGTACGTTTTTTCAATCCTTAATCTTTTGTTTTTATCTGTTGGATTTGAAATTCATTCCAATTCCATATATTTTGTTTCAGTTGATCCGTTTTAAGTTCTGGTTGAATCTAGTGGGACAAATGTTCATGATTTTTTATTGGAATTGAGTCAATTTCTACTTGTAGGAATGGGTTCAATCTCATGGGTTTCGACCGGGACAGGCTTTGATGCTGTGGAAGAGATTATACAAGGACAATATGTGGGCAAATGATGTTGATGATTTGGAAGGTTTTTTTTTTTTTGTTTAGTTTGTCTTTCCCCAGAAAGATTTTGTGTTTTAGCAATGCCTGTTGGTTTCAATTTATTTGTCCATTTTCATAGGCCTGAACAAAGATTTGAAGAGAATGATAGGTGAACATGCTGTGTTTGGGGCATTATCTTTTAAGGATATTCGTTCGGCTTCAGATGGAACTAGGAAGGTGAGAGGAATCGCTTTTTAATTGTATAAGTTCTTCGGAATATCATGTGTTTCGATGCCTGGATGGTTTGGATGAGTCGCTGATTGGGCAGTGGTTATATCTTATTGAGTTTTGGGAATCTTTCTCATTGAATCATAACTCACAGGGTGTTGCAGATTCTGTTCACGTTGGATGATGGACTTGTGATTGAAACGGTTGTTATACCTTGCGATCGAGGCAGGACCACAGTTTGTGTTTCGAGTCAAGTAGGTTGTGCCATGAATTGTCAGTTCTGCTACACTGGCAGGTAAGCCAGAAAGAAGGGTAGTCACATGAGCTGCTTTCTTGGCTTTCAGTATCTGGTGTAAAGTATCTAGCTTATCTGCACAGGATGGGCTTGAAGAGAAATCTCACTATTGCTGAGATAGTTGAGCAGGCTGTTTACGCCAGGCGATTGCTTTCCCATGAATTTGGATCAATAACCAATGTCGTTTTTATGGTATGCATGTTAAATAGAGAAACCAAATATTTTCTCAACACTAAACCTATTTGAGTCACTTTTAATAGTTTCTCATGGAGCTGGATATGTTTTTGTAGGGAATGGGAGAGCCATTTCACAACATTGATAATGTCATCAAAGCTGCAAACATAATGGTAGACGAGCATGGACTTCACTTCAGTCCCCGCAAGGTCACAGTCTCAACCAGTGGCCTTGTTCCTCAACTAATTCGTTTCCTCCGTGAGTCAAATTGCGCTTTGGCAGTCAGTCTGAATGCAACAACCGATGAGGTTTTTTTTTCACGCTCTCTTAAACAGTCATTATATCATGAGGTATCATCTGACATATTGAATATGAACCGTGCAGGTCAGAAACTGGATCATGCCTATTAACAGAAAATACAAAATATCTTATCTCCTTGATACACTCAGAGAAGAACTCAGTTCAAAGCACAAGTACAAAGTATTATTTGAATACGTGATGCTTGCAGGAGTGAATGACAGGTAAGCAAAATCCCCACTAGAGACTCTCTGTTTCACAATCTTAATTCTCCTCCGCTAAAATGGTTGAATTCTGAAACCATCATGAAGTAGAAGCTCTTTAATTGTGCAGCATGGATGATGCGAGGAGGCTAGTGGAGCTTGTGCAGGGAATTCCATGCAAAATCAACCTTATTCAGTTCAACCCACACAGTGGTTCTCAGTTCATACAGACCGAGGAAGACAAGATGATCAAGTTTCGTAACATATTGGCTGAAGGAGGCTGCACTGTTCTCATGCGGTTTAGTCGGGGCAATGATCAAATGGCAGCATGTGGGCAGCTTGGCATGCTTGGTACAATTCAGGCACCAGTTATGCGGGTGCCCGAGCAGTTCCGCTCTGCTCTAAAAGCGTCACTTTGATATGTCAAATGGTGGATTAGAGCAAAGAATTCCAAATCTGCACCAATGTTGTAACATAACATTGATTAGATGCCATATTTTTACATTAACNAGCAAAGAATTCCAAATCTGCACCAATGTTGTAACATAACATTGATTAGATGCCATATTTTTACATTTTGATTACATTAACTTGATATGTTCCTTTCATCTAGGATTTCACGAAACGAATGTTGGATGTGCATTTCATATGTTTCAGTGGAAATGTTTTGAATTGCATGTCTTGTGGTTATGCCTTTTCATTTGCTTAAACCCCCAGTAGAGATCAATTTATTTTTGTTACTCACAAAAGTTTGTTTCAGGAAAAATGGTTAGAAAGTTGTAGCAAATTTTGAAGGAAATTTCCCCAACCGTATTAAAGTAGCTTCGATTGGATAGATATTTTGACTTTAACATAGAGCTGTATATAACCACCTAATATTTGACAAACTCTGCAGCTTACCGGAAGATATTTGCTACCCATCAAGGTAAATCTATCTCAAAATTGGTCTAGGATAACTTGCAGTAAGTCTATAACTCTCATTCACTTGTTTTTCTCTTGATTTCATCTGGTGATTCAGTGATGATCCACACTTTGTTCAAGTCTGTCGTAAAGATCTTGAATGCTTTGCCCCTCAGAGAATTTCTAACATTTGCCCCTTTACATCAGGTATTATTGGAGTTATAAACTATTTGTATTTTTGGTGAAAACATTGCATGCTTTCTTTTGTGATATTGTCTTTGTTTTCTTTGGCTAGATTCTTGCAGGAGCAGGCATCCTCAGCAAATCAAATCTCTGCTGATTTTTAGAGTATTTATGCAAAATTCAGTCTCCACTGGAGCCTTGTGATAGTTTTGCATCCCAGACAAGAAAGATGAGTCGGGACTGACTATACTTCACCTGGATTCATTAGTACGAGGATCATCACCCAACTTCTACATCTTTATACGTGCTTGAGGTTTTATCCATAAGGGTTGATTATCTAGGAGAAGTTATTACAATGGTTTGAAAAATGCAGACACCATTTTCACTAAATCCTATGCCAACTTGTTGTAGTTTTTTAGAAGACGAATGGCATTAATTATCTGAATCAAGAGGATTATAACTCGGATTGGTACAGGATCAGTGAAGCTGATACACAGGTCCATTTTTAAGTCCCTATGATTCAAGGAACTTTGCTAGACAGTTACAATTCTGAAATATGATTATGTTGAGACAGTACTACCTCTTAAGAAAATCAATATGTCTTATGGTATGTTCTTGTGTAACCAAGAGAAGAATGATTTCGACTGTATTCCATTTGTGATGGATGTTGTTCAGACAACACATGAGGATGAAACAATATGAAACTCTTGCGGAAACTTTGTAAACGTTAACAAAAATAAATTAATTATATAAGAAATAAATTAATAAACAAAGAAAAATCCAAACCCTAAGAGATATAGAGAAGGAAACNACAAAGAAAAATCCAAACCCTAAGAGATATAGAGAAGAGAACCATGATGATGAAGTTAATTCACAGTAAGAAAAAAAAAAAAAAAAAAAAAGAGAGAATCATCATGATAATGATTCGTTTTACCAAACAAAATCGTTTGGAAATTCATCGAATTATTTATAGAATGAGCCCTAATACCATAATTCCTTCCAAAGCTTGCCAACACTCTCAGACCTTGATTCCATAATTGCGTCCAACTCACGATTGATTTCATTTTCAACGTCTGGTGGAAAATATTATTGAATATATATAGTTGGTTTAATGTTCCGGTTATTGACTGGTTAACATTAGATATTTTGGTTCAGTTGGTTAGCTTGATTAACGAACTCTATCTCTGTATATAAGCACTCTTAATCATTCTGTTTTAGCTTAATGTGAAAATCAGTTTTACAATTTTTGAACCTTAATAAATATAACTGTAAGAAGCTTCGTTTCGGTTTAAAACACGTACACTTTTATTAATCACGCAAGATCAATCGGATCTTGCTTCGTTGTCGGGGCGAGAAGGGCTTTGTCGTTTGCGTTGTGCTGAGCCTCTTTGAGATCGAAACTTGAATTGGTTTCATCTCTTTTCTCTGAACTCTTCTTTGATTCTGCCTTCATCGTTTGTTGCGTAAGGAAAATCAGAAGAACTCAATGATTTAAATAGAAAGACGTGATATAGTCGGTGATATACGAAATCTGTATGATCATCGTAACATGTCTTGTTCGAGATCAAATTACCTTTATATTCAGTTTATAAAAAAAATTAATAAAAAGAGAATTAAGTCTGTATACTTTTATGTGTGTATAATATATATACCTATATATTATTATACGTCTAAGGTCTAATGAAAATTAGAATCCTATAAGTCTATTTCTCATCTTAATTCTTAAACTCTTACTTAATCATTCCTCTCAATTCAAAATTTTTAATAATTGACGAGACCATTTAAGAAGTGTAAAACCATGATTTCGTCTGTGGCATGTTTAAGAAGTTGCTTCGTATGAGCGTAGTCATGTTCTTCCATAATGATTCGAGAAAGAGATAAGAATTATAATGTTTTGAGTCTGAATCGAAAAGAAACGAAAAGAAAAGGGGTTTTTTTTTTTGAGTTGTGACGGCTTTAATATATATATGTATATATATATATATATCTACTAGATGATTGCCCGTGAGAGGTACGAGACTAAATTTATATAATTTAGTTATATGTACTTTTTTTNTTTTTTTGCAAAATAACCTAATATGTCTATGTTTTACGATTCGCAGTATTAAATTTATAAATGATTTAATATTACTTTTTAATTGGTTTTGTATGCTTATAGTATTTATGTATTAGTGTTTGTTTATGGGTATTATTAATTAATTGATAATGTCATCAAAACTGCAACACATAATGGTAGACGAGCATGGACTTCACTTCAGCCCCCGCAAGGTCAGAGTCTCGACCACTGGATTAGTATTCACGTACTTTTTCGTATTTTCGTTTTCTAAATATTTAGTCCTCAACAGAAACGTTTTCTCAGTGAGTCAAATTGTGCTTTGGCAGTCAGTCTGAATGCAACAACCGATGAAGTTTTTTCTGCAAGCTCTCTTTAAACTAGTCATTATATCATGAGGTATCATCTGACATCATTGAATGTGAACGGTGCAGGTCAGAAACTGGATCACGCCCATCAACAGGAAATACAAAATATATTTGCTCCTTGATACGCTCAGAGAAGAACTCAGTTCAAAGCACAAGTACAAAGTACTATTTGAGTACGTTATGCTTGCAGGAGTGAATGACAGGTAAGCGAAAGTAACTAGAGACTCTCTGTGATGGGCTCCTCGACCGCGACCGCAAAGATCTACCCGAAGACGATATAATCCAAGAAGGTCGAGACGAGAAGCAATCTAACCAACAAGACTTGGCCGAGCCTA
>OVAX01004765.1:0-11628 GCA_900406405.1 Lepidium africanum | reverse complement strand
TTGCAACTAAACCTGAGAAAGATATCTGAGTCTCCTGATACATCTCATGGACTCTCCTTGACCACCTTCCTACATCACAAAACCAAATATACAATTAAAAAACATCTAATAGACCAACCAAACGTCAATATCCACGTATGTCAGTTAACATTAAAATTTTGACATGCCTCAAGTATCTTAATAGAATCAAATATAAGAGCTTCTGCATCTTTATCTTTGCCTTGCAGATGTAATACCTGTTGAATATCAGAATATATGTTAAAAGAACGTTTATGATAGAAGATTATTCTCAAACTTCAGGTCAGCTTATATCCCAGGACTCGTCCTTTCATCTAGATGGGAGTCAAAGGAAATACTATAAGAAACTATACATAGTACTAAGTATGAGTTGAAAATAATAAAGATTAATCACCACATCCATACCTTTAAAGCACCCTGCACAGGAAGCGATCCACAAAAAAATTAAGAAAATATATTTAGCATAACAGAATAGAAAGTTTATATGTTGAACTTATGGTGGTAGTATAACCAACCTATCATAGATATTATATATAATAGACAAACAACAAGGTCTACTTGCATACAAGCACATTTGCTAGTGATGTTGTAATTTTTAGTAAACTTAGGATCTAGTATTTAAGAAAAAGAGGTAAACCACACAAATATTTCACTTTTAATACTTAGTGAAACTTAAACCTCATCTACTTATTATCTACTGATTTGTGTTCCATTTGCATTGTCTTTTATAAAAAAACTTCATTGGCTTGTCTAGATCTTTGCCTTGTTTACACATGAACACAACGTGATATGTATCATAGTTTAGCCATAGAAAAATATCACATCATCAATTTGGTTGTTCAACTTGCTTGATATATAAGATTGACTGTGTAATCAAAAATTCAAGTACTGAGTTATAACTCAAACAAGAAACATGATACCAACAACACTAGCTATGTTCTTTGTCTCTTTACTCATTATTGGAATAGCAAGTGATGTTGTTCTAGCTACCAAACAGTTTCAGTTCTTTCCAAGTTCTCAGGAACATGAGAAGCCTGTGATTTTTACTGTGAAAGGTACCATAGCTTTGTAGTTTGTGTTTACAAAGAGAAGTCGAGGGAACTTAAGACCTTGATCTTGTACTTGTATATAAGTTTATGTTCATCTTTGTGCAGGCTGCAACAACGATTGCGAAACATCTTGTTGTAACTGCAACATAAAGGAATAGCCTCTAGTGTGTGTTCAGTGTTGCCAGATTTGCCACAATGTCATTAGTTAAATGGAAATTAGGTTAAGAGTGTTCAATTAGGTTAAGAATATTCCCTTTCTGTTGTATCTATATAAAGCTTTAGCCTCCATCAAATTTAATAAGAAACCTTTTTAACAAATCTTTCTTTCACAAATCTATCTTTAGATTTCTTGACATGGGCCACGATCTCATTAGCTAAATGGAAATTAGGTTAAAAGTGTTCTCTTTCTATTGTATTTATATAAGGTTTTAGCCTTCATCAAATTTAATAAGAAACTTTTTTTCACAAATCTATCTTTAGATTTTTTTTGACAAGAATGTAAAAGCTAAAAGCTAAAAAACATAGTGTCAAAATGATGCTTCTATCGGTGAGAAATAGGAAGCTAATATAGTAATATGTATGTGTTAGCAAAGAACAGAGATCAAAATAGATAATGAGAAGCAAAATATCACTGTCTATAGATTATAAAGTTTTGCAGTCTACTTGTGAACTGATCCATGTATATAAAAAACAAGCAAAAGTTGAAATAAAAAATGATTTGAGAATGTTTGCCAGTTTACTAAACAAGCAAAAGATCCAAACGAAGACGTATAGGTAAATCAGCTGCTTCAGAGAGTCTTGGACACGTCATCATAAGTGGCTTCTTGTTTATAATCCTGGACGCTGTCTGATTAGTTGTTTAACAAATGACGCGGATCGCAAAGGTACAAACAATCTTAGCCGTTGGTAAGCTAAAAGATCTAACGGACCAAAACAGAATACTTCTTCTCTTCCTTTGAGTATATAAAATTCCTCTCAACCAGTTCCTCTACATATCAATCACAGTCTTCAGCAATCAAAGCAATATATCTAATCTTTCAATTCTTTTTCATTTTGAGAAATTGCAAATGGCTCGAACCAAGCAAACTGCAAGAAAATCGACCGGAGGAAAAGCTCCAAGAAAGCAACTGGCGACGAAGGCGGCGAGAAAATCAGCGCCAGCCACCGGAGGAGTGAAGAAGCCACACAGATTCCGTCCAGGAACTGTAGCATTGAGAGAGATCAGAAAATACCAGAAGAGCACTGAGCTTTTGATCCGTAAGCTTCCATTCCAGCGATTGGTTCGTGAAATTGCTCAGGATTTCAAAACGGATCTGAGGTTTCAGAGCAGTGCTGTTGCAGCTCTTCAAGAAGCAGCTGAAGCTTATTTGGTTGGTTTGTTTGAAGATACTAATCTATGTGCCATTCATGCTAAGAGGGTTACTATCATGCCTAAAGATATTCAGCTTGCAAGGAGAATTAGAGGTGAAAGAGCTTAAGAGGATGATTGCTCGTTAAATCTGCTTATAGATTAGTTGCTACGTTGGTGTTTTTACTTTCTTTGTTGGATTTGTAAATCTTCTTGTTTTAGATTTTGTTCGTAGTGTTTGCAGTCTTTTGATAATACTGTCTTCCAGGTGTTCAATAAAATGTCACAAAGATATAATATCTTTCCTTTGCAATCACTTTGGCTGTTTTCTTCAAACAGATTCTTAGCTAAAACCCTAATTTCAAGATGAAGAATAAAGTCTAAATTATTTCAATCGAAATACTAATTATTCAACGGAGGATATAATTAAAAGAAAAAAAATTATGGCAATGAAACGTAAGCCCCGTTCAGTTAGTCTGAATAGGACCAGGTGAATAACTGTCGTGAAACGAACGGCCATGGTATCATCGGAGGAGAGTCCACGGAGGCTCCACACACGCGTCTCAGCCTATTGTGAGGCTTCCACCGTAAGATTCTCTCGTTGCCGAAGCCGCATCTCTGCGAAAAGTGGCCGGGGGACTTTATATATATGATATTTTGAATAATATCGATTTATAAAAAATTTCTAATCCAATAATTATTAAAAAAATTAATTCTAACAAAAGTAAATTTTATAAAAAGCTAAAAATAGATATATATATATATATATATCTGATAATATGAATAAAATCTATCTATAAAAAAATTATAATCTAATAAAATATATATGTGATCATAATCCTAACAGAAAATAATTATCTAAATATTTCATAAATATTTATTAGTATACATAATCCTAATCTAAAAGAAAATTTGTATACATAATCCTAATCAAAAGAGAATTTGTATACATAATCCTAATTTAAAAGGGAATTGTGAATATCAATTGCTATATATACATAAACACATAGACGATTTGTTCAATACTTCTCCAACTTTTCAACATTTCTCTACACAGTACTTTTTATCTCGTTTATATCCAACGCAATCAAAGCAAACAAACAAAAAAAGGTAAACATTTTAAATTTAATGTTTTATAATTTTTATTTTAAAATTAGTAGCATGAGATCTTATTATCCTATTATATAAAGTTGTATTTCAAAAGTTATTAATTAATGGGATTGTTCCACGTGTCAAATCAAACGATAAAAAATAATTTCATATTTCTACTTTATTAAATTTGGGTTTTAAAAGTTACAAATCAACGAGATTATTCCACATGTCAAATCCAACGATTAAAACATATTATGTATTTATATTTTATTAAAAAAATATAAATCAAATATCCTATTATATGAAGTTGGATCTCAAAGTTACTCACTAACACGATGCATTCACATGTTAAATCTAGTGATCCTAAATTTTGCAGTAGTTTTTATTTTAAATAATTTTTTCTTAAATAATTATACTAATCGAAAAATATTTATCTTTATATATAATCCTAAAATAAAAAGGATTGTATATTATTATCTTTATCTATTATTATAAAATAAAAAATGAATATTTATTTTATATCTTATTATATAAAGTTGGATTTCAAAGTTACTTATTAACATAATTCTTCGACGTGTCAAATATAACGATCCTAATTTTTGCAGTATTTTATATATTTGAAGACATTTTTCTTTAATATTTATATGTACCATGAAATATTTATCTCTTTTCACAATCCTAACATAAAAAAAATTGTAAATAATTATCTCTATTTATAATTATAAAACAAAAATAATCACAAATATCGATCTCATACAGAGTATAAAATAAATACTATTAGAATTTTCTAAAAATATAATTAAATAATGTATTTGTCTATATTAATACAAATAAATTATAATTTGATATGTGAATATTAGTTTAAGTTTTAAATATTATATATATTTTTTGAATGTTAATTTTTTTGTCAAACCACATGTGAGAATCTACAATTTACAAATTACTATTCAAAAAAGGATATAATAATGACAAACTTGATAACAAACTATTCCACGGCTCGTTATCTAGTTTGCTTTAATCTTAGGTAATTTTTAAATATATAAAAGATAAAGGTGGACGAGTAAACAGTAAAATTGGACTAAATTTTGATGGGGTGAACCAGACCCATGCAGTAGTGCAACGCATGAGCGATTCGCAAAAGCCAGATAGCAAGCTACCTTATTGGACCTTTCCCCTAAAAAAATAGAGCTAATATCGTGTGGGCCGATGGCCCACATATCAGATATTAAACTGATAAGAACAGATACTACACTTGATCTTAGCCAAAAGGCCGAGAAAGGTATGAATCGTTTGGTGGGCTTAACCTCTAATTTATATACAAGAGAAAATGGCCGCATCTTCGTACCTTAACGATATGGGACAAGTTTAATACGGAACACAAAGACAATTACAGTATATTCTTAAAAGATTCCGACCACACCGTCTAGCTTCGGAAAAGACTTGGAGACAGCTCGATTCAGATCTCAAAGACTTGTGTCAAAGTATTTTCATGAACATTTTTTCTGAATTATATCAGTTTTCTCTGCAGTCACTCCGAACATTTTCTTATATCAGAATCATTATAACATTCCTAATTGTAACTCTAATGAATTTTAAAGAAGAAACCATCAAAATCTCCTAAAACTAATGAAGAATCCACAGAGATCCTCAAGTCGATTCTTCCTCACAAAACGTTAAAAAGATTGAATTTTAAGGAATCAAACAAATTCTCAATTGTTTAACATTTGCACGTTATCTATAGCAACCAACTCATTGACTTGACCCACAAACTACTCTTTTTAAATGCCACGTTTTTGAGTACATTCCTCCATTATAGCTCTAGAATAGACCATAAGTGTTGAACGGATTGTTCGTTTGCACTGATAGACTATACAACAGTATTCCACAAAATGGTTTCATTCCATTTAGATGAAGTTTAAACACTGTATAATTAACAGAGACTATAAAGAATCTCATCATCAAACTGACAATAATAGAACAATATTAGCAACATTGCTCATTGTTCATCATCAGATAAAGACATGGGAGCATCTAAAGCAACATTGTACTCGTGGCACTTCTATTTTTATGTAAGCTTCGTTTTCAATATGTCAATGACCAGAATGGTTACCTTAAGATGGATATCTAATATAATTGATTGAATTTTAATAGATGTGTCGATATCAAATGCCAAGAAATGTAAAGTCTAAAAAAATGTGAATGTTGGAATGTAATTGTCCCACATCAGAAGTTGGAACCATTCTAACCGAATATATATAAGTTAGAGGCCAATCCACTAATTGCCAATTGGTTTTGAGTTGAAAACCATAATTCTACATGGTATCAGAGCCCAAGATTCTGGTCCAACAGACACACTACTAAAAAGTCTGTTGTGAGTATGACCCAATAGACGCACTACTATTAAAAGTCTGTTGCGGTTAATTGTCCCACATCGAAAGTTGGGACAATTCTAACCTAATATATATAAGCTAGGGGCCAATCCACTTATTACCAATTGGTTTTGAGTTGGAAGCCCATAATTCTACAGTGAAATGTGTTGGATAAGAATGTAAAACGAAGGATCCAGAACAATATTTTGGGACTTGCTTTAAGAATGAAGATTGTGAAAATAGTTGTTTCCAATCATACAAAATTAGACAATGTGATAATGTTAACAAATTATGTACATGCCAACAATGCGGCATTAATTAGTGGGGTTTCGTCTCTTTAGTCTTTAAATTTTCGTATTTCTTTAATAAACTTGTGGTTTGAACTATTTATCGAAATTGTCTGTAAATTTCTGGATTGATAATCTTCAATATTAAATTTACGTATTGCAATCTAGTACCAAAAAAATATTAACATAAAATATATACACACGCCAAGAAGCAGATGGTCAAGTTGACTTGTCCCTGATCTAGCTTAGCACAAGGTGGAGGGTTCAAATCCTATCAGCTCTAGTGGGAGCAATTTGGCTATGGATCAGACCTTTGTCGATCTCATTAGTAGAAAGAATGAGTAAGGTTGACAAAAATATATATATATATATATATGTATATATATACACACAAAAAAGCTGAACTCAAATCTCTGCACGCGCATGTCCGCAAAAAAACGTCACAACAAAAGAATTTATGAGAGAAACTGAGATAACAAATTTAAGGAAAAAGATCTAGAGAGAACCTCTTTGCAAGAACAAGCTTGACTTTTATTAACGTTAAAGCCAAAAAAAAAAAAAAAAAACAAGCGTGACTTACGGAGTCTCGTTTGCAGGACAACATGTAAACAAAAACTAATACAAATCTCTGCATGTTTGCAGCAAGAAGGCCACAAAGGATGTAACAATTTTTTTTTTTTGCAAGTGGTTTTTAACCTAGTGGCAGGTGGTAAGTCCACTAAAGGTATGTGCACTTACACATCCCGGATCGAGTCCTACCGCCTACATTATGTAGGAATTTGGCTAATGGGTCAGTTATGCTCTAATGTTAACAAAAAAAAATGTAACCATTTTTTAATATAGTATTAAATAAGAGTTTTAAGGAACAAGAACAAGAGGGAACAACACAAACACACTAAAACAACATTTCCTTAAAGCTTTGGTCCAATTTACCATTAGATATCATATCATCTACCATTTTCAAGGTGGATGCATCTCCACTGAACCCTTTGCTTCGCATTTCCTTTATAAGCTCAGCTGATTCACCAAATTCACTAGCTTTAAGAGATCCTCTAATGTGTGATGTATGTGCATGCATTTGGAATAATGCTTTTGCTTCTGAAAGTGCACTTTTACACACAATCAAGATATCAGTAATTATACAGTAAGTTGAAACATTAGGCTCCACACCATCGATGGGAAGACTACAAATTAAGACCTATGCTTCGTCCACTTTGTTACCCTTGCACAGTCCATGGATGATGATGTTTTAAGTAATGTTTCAAGTAATAGTATCAAGCTCTATCTTACTTTTTTGGATAACCTCAAACACTTTTAATGCCTCCAAACGGTAGCTAACATTTTGATTCCCCTTGTATATATGTTTCCTTCTCGATCTCTAAACCCTTAGGAGTTTACACTTTTACATGTTGGAGTTGATTGCAAAAATGAAGTGGGCTGTATACTTATGTTTAAGGCCCATATTTGCATGAAACGAAAAACAATGAGATCCATTAAGGATCTATTTGGTTTCTTAATGAATGAAACAGATTGGATATGTATTAGTATAGATACATGTATAATCAAAAGAGATAAGATAGAGATTAACAGAAAAATAAGGGTGAGAGAGATGAAGATATCAAAGAGCAATTTCTGATTCATCGTCTCAATCGAGCTAAGTTTCTTCTTCTTTCTTTTTGGGTTTGATCGTTTGATCTTTGTGGTTCTTCTCTGATTCCGTAACATGACTTAATCATCTAAGTAAATCTCACTTGAGATCTTGCACAAAGATAGTGAGCTAATTTGCTTAAGCTCATAAGACATGTTTCTTCGTCTCTGTTCTTTTCTTTGCTTTCTTTGTTTTTCAGGTTTTAGATTCATCTTGAATCATCGGAGACAACATTACACATGTAAGTTTCGAATTGAGCAACTACTAAAATCAGAATTACAACAATCTGTTCTGTCATATGATATAGTGATTGGTTTAGATCAAAATAAACAAACCAAATGAACATTTTTCTGATTTTTGCATAATTTTTTAATACCTACACAATTTTAAGTGTTTAGTAGTCATTGATTGATTTTTTTTTGTCAACCTTACTCATTCTTTTTACTAATGGGATTGACAAAGGCCCGATCCAAAGCCAAATTGCTCCCACTGGAGCTGGCAGGATTTGAACCTCCTACCTAGTGCCAAAATAGATCAGGGGCAAGCCAACTGGGCCACCTGCTTCTTGGCATTGATTGATCTATTAAGTATTCCAAAACATGGCATTGATTGATCTATTAAGTATTCCAAAACAGGATCATAATTCATTCTTCATTCAAATTACATAGAATTTAACTTTTTGGATGCTTAAACAAACTTCTGACCAAAATAAAAAAAAAAAAAAGAAAGAAAGATGCTTAAGCAAAATAAAAAGAAAGATGCTAAAGCAAACAAAAAAAGAAAGAGACATATCATATTGTTCAGATTAAATTATGAGAAAACCACTTATTTCAAATATCATTGTTGATTTAAGAACTTTTTCTTTTGTGAAAAGCCGTTTTTGTTCTCGACCATTTGAATTTGTATCCTCAAGTTAAAAATAATTTCGTCAAAAGATCAAATTACTTTATTTTATAAATATATGTTCTTATTTTTTGATGCACTAATTTTAAGATCGAGATATTAGGTTAGATTTGATGTTAATTTTATGGTTATAAAGAATAACAAGAGACAGAGAGAAACACAGACATGTTCTCTTCAATTTAAAGATTTTATTCCAATTTAATCAGTAGAAAATAAGACAACAAAAAAAATAGGGAATAAGAAAGAGACAGAACTTAACTAGAATATGAAATCCAAAACATAATAATTAAGACAATTCATAAAATATAAAAAGCAAAATGTAAGAATTAGTATTCTCACTAGCTAAACAATATACTCATGATTGAGAACAATGAACTTGTTTAGCAAAAAATCCTAGTAAAGCTTCAAATCATCGCCTTCTTTGAAATCCATGGAATATCCAACCATCGCCAAAGTAAATTTTTTGTTTTCAATACATCTCAAGATAAATTTTTATAAATCGTCTTCAAAAAGGTCATGGACTTGCACTTCAATACCGTTTTGCAGACTCTGAGGTGTAGCACCACGTATCTTCGGTAGAATAGACATTATTTGTTCTTTCGTAGAATAAAATTACCAACAAGATCACTTTTGGTTAGAGTTTTTGATATAATCATGTTTGGGTCTAAAGCAAAGTTGAAATTAACATTCCATTTTGCTTAAACCAATATCGAATGCTTTTGAAAGTATAAGTAGAATAAAAACTTGTATCTGTGAATCCTTCTTAGATGCAACCTTATGTTCTTATATAGGAATCTTATAAAAAAAAGACAAAATGAAAAATGCAAGATTTTGATAACATTTGAGGAAATCGGAAATCTTCCATTGAGAAAATGATAATTTGAAAAGAAAGTTATTGGTACAAGATTATTAGAAAATTTCTTAACTTCTATAAATTAATATATTCAATAATAGGTGAATATAATTAGAGGGTTAAACTAAGAAGAAAGGAAGAATGCAAGAAAAGAACACTAGAGTAGAGTGGAAATCTTCCATTTAACAAAATAATAATTCTCTATACATCCTTTAGAAATGGAAGTAGAAAGAGGGAAACTGTAACTTGGGAAGAAAGTTGTTCATCAACGTATCAAGACGAATCTCATCTCTTTAGACTATGGCCACTTTAACGATGGCAAAGAAACCCTAATGAAGATTAAAGAAAAAAAAAAAAAGCCTTTGATTTTACTTTAATATTTGGTCCCAACTAAACCTTACTGAAAAAATATCTTTGGAACCTAACCTTTGGTTCCAAAAACTACATAAATGCTATCAATCTACACTAAATTTTGTGGTTTAATCACTTGCAACTAAAGAACAAGATATAAGAATTTTCCCATATCAGATTCCAAGATTGAAGGTTCCCAATCCTAAAAAATGCAACCAATTTCTCCCCAAAAACTCCAACTTCTATACCTATGTTCGACAAACCAATTCTCCAAACAATCATGTATACTATCCAAGATTGAAGGTTCCTAATTCTACAATTTGCAACCAATTTCTTCCCAAAAATACTCCAACTTCTATATCTGTGTTCAACAAACCAATTCTCCAAACAATTGTTGCAATGTTGTTTATAAAGACTAATCTAAACCGGGATTAAACCAAAGAGATTGATTTTATAATCAGTAAACCAACAATAAAATCTCGGTTCTAAAGTGAAGGAACTGATACAAGTCGGTGTACATATTTGTGTATAAATACACTTATACAGAGGACTTTAAACCAGACTTCATCACAAGTTACATTGTGGAACATGAAGAACTTAGTGAAGAATTTGTGTTTACATTTTTAATAGAAGAAGATCTGGATTCTTATTCTGCAGCAATGAAAACCATTGATGTTATATTTTGGAAAGAAGCAATTAACAATGAATATGAATATGAATCTATAATCTCTAACCATACCTGGATACTTGTAGATTTACCAAGTGGCTGTAAGGCAATGAGGTGTAAATGGATCTTAAAGAAAAAGCTAAAGTTTAATGGATCAATTGATAAATTTAAAGCCAGGCTCGTGGCACAGGGATATACTCAAAAATAAGGAGTTGACTACTTTGATACTTATTCCACTTTATCTAAGATTGCTTCCATTAGGCTGTTGATTACAGTAGCTTCTTGTCACAGTTTGATAGTACATCAAATGGATGTAAAAACGACATTCTTGAATGGTGAGTTAAATGAGGAGACATGTATCAACCTGAAGGATTCATTGTAGAGGGTCAAGAAAATAAGGTATGTAAGCTAAAAAAGTCACTTTGTGGTCTTAAACAAGCTCCTAAGTAGTGGTTTGAGAAATTCAGTCTTACGTTACTAGAGAATGGTTTCTCGTTAAACTCAGGAGACACTTGTTTATTTAGTAAAGGAATAGAAAGTGAATACGTCATTATTTTCTTGTATGTAGACGACATGTTGATACACTACAACAAAACATTAGTGTTGCAACGCTTTTTCGCGTTGCTAATTCGTTGTAAAACCATTTTACAACGAACTAGCAACGAAACGCGTTTCGTTGTAAACTGATCGTCGCAACACGTATTTCGTCGTAATTGCGTTGTTAAATTTGCAATGAAACTTTTTCGTTGCTATTTCGTTGCACATATTTCGTTGCAATATCGTTGTAAAATACGTTGTAAATGCGTTGTTAAGTCGTAGTAACTTTACAACGAAATAACAACATTTTTTACAACGGATTTACAACGAAAATTAGAGAGGGATTAGGGACTCTACTATTTGCAACGGATTTACAACCATAAATTTGGGGAGGATTTTGGGACAAAAGTTTTGCAACGAATTAAGGAGTCCATTTTTGCAAGGTGTTCGGGACGATTGATAAATTATTATTGAAAAATAAAATTATAAAATATTTTTAAATTTAA
>OVAX01004764.1:0-11632 GCA_900406405.1 Lepidium africanum | reverse complement strand
TCTTTCTCTTTTCTTCCTCTCTTCTTCCTCTCCTCCCCGCCGCCATCTGAGATTTACCGTTCGGTGTTCGGTGAACAGTACCACATCAAATTTGGTGCGGTACTGTTCACCGAACGCCAAAATTTGCCGATGCCGTTGCCGATACCGTGGCCTTGGACTTCACCGGATGGCAAATCGGCGTTTATGCCGTCCGGTTGGAGATGGTCTTATAATCTAGTTAGACATTTAATAAGGAATTTGAATATCCTGTTAAAACATTTAGGGTATGGATCAGATCTGTTAATTCAAATTCAATGAAGAATATTTTTAAAAAAAAATCTTATAATCGTTTATCAAACAACCAATAAATGCAAATTTTAAATTTTTATATATAAAGAATTAATACCTTCTCTGTGACTCTGTAAGTCTTTATCACATTGATTGGGCTTCCTTTTTATGTATTTTTTAATCAAAAGAAAGCGATACGTGTTATGACAAAATGAAAAGCATAACAAAACATAAAATAATATGTTGTGTGTAATTAATCATGTGTTTTTCGTGTTAACTTGTGGAAACCTTTTATTCCCTCAACAATGACCAAGAAAATGTCTCATAACCTTTGTTCCTTTAGTCTAATTCCGTCCAAAGTTGTTGTTGACAAGTCCGTAAATCCCTTTATCTGCATTCTTCTTTCTTATCAAATAATACTTTATATCTCTGTGATTGATCGGCTCATAATGAATTGAGTTTTTAGGATAAAACAAGAGCATTATGTGAATCATACATACATCACTTTTATTGGTTATTGTTTGAAATATAAACAATATTCATACATGCTTCATTAATAGTCTATGTTGATCTTGAATGGATCAAATCTTTGATTATATTGTGGTCTAGTGGTCTTTGGTCCGGGAACCAAAATTCTTAGAATTGGTCGCTTCATGAATTTAAATCATACTGAAAACAAAATAATTTTGGTTGGGTCAGTTAGCTTCTGGACATAGATTATTAACATGATGGAAATGTATCCAAAGATTTTTTTTCTCTAATCATCCAAAATTTATTGAAAACAGCAATTTTCACATCTAATTCTCTGATTCCACACCAAATTAAACCACTATTGAGAACATGCACCGAAAGCAACTAAACGAAATGTTATAGGCAAAAAAATCCTTCGTAGCGTTTTTTTTGGGTGGTTCAACTCCACATATTCCTGCCTTTCTTTTACATATATACATGTAACCTATTAACCTTTTTGATCTGTTTGTCAACATATCATTCATTTCTACATTCGTGACTTGCTTCCATTATTTCCACTGGTAGAATTCTCATGGTTTCTTTATAAGAACTTTATTGGCTCTAATGATTCTACATTTTCTGTCATTGTCAAGGCAAAGCCGAAAAAAGACTTTCTATTTCATCAAATCTTTGTGAAGATTTAATTTGTCATTGTCTAGCTGACAAAACTTTCCGAAAAATGTGGAAAGTATTTTTCTTTTCCTAAAACATAACCTGATCTAATATGCTTTCACATGGTTTGGTACGACCATTTCAAATGGTCATTAGAGAATTGTAATTTTTTTTTTCTTTTTGTTTTTCAACATATGTCTAAAGAAATGGGACACTTTTGACCATTCGTAAGAAAGCAAGAATACCTGACAAAAGAGATTGTTTTAAGAGCGATATAGAATTGTTATGTTGAGACCTTTTGGGCTTAATATCAAAACTAACAAATAGGTAAGGCTTTGAACGTAAAAGGGGTCTTTCTCAACTCTCACGTGCTCACTCATTTGTAAAGGAATGAGCATAATGTTTGAAAAATTCTGAAGAATGAACAGAAAGTTTTGAAAACGCAAATATTAGGAAATCCATTAAGCTTTATTTTGAGTCTTTAAGGGAGAAACTTGTTTTATTGAGAACCTATTCGTTTGAGAAAAGTGTTAATAAAAATCAAAACCTTGATTAATTTAAATTAGAAATTTATGTAACACCTCGACAAAGTTCATCCCGGCCTAGAAATTAAAGAATTGATAGTAAGGTCATGAAAAATATTGGGTGGATTTTTTTTTTGGTTTGTATTTTTTCAAGTAATAAAAAAGTTTACAATATCATTTCACAACATTTCTTAATATGTGTGAAAATTGTAAAATATTAAATAACAAAAAAGAGACAACATATTTTAAAAATATAGCTTCCGTCGGATATTCATAAAACAATGTATTGCCGACGATTTTTTTGTATCTAAATGTGACAATTCCTAAAAGTTTCCTAATAAATTTCAATTTCCAACAATCTAAAAGATACGGAAGAAAACCGTATAGATTCTGTTTAAAATACTTGTTTCATACGGAATTCTAGCGAATTTTACGATATGGACTAATTAAGAGGTATACTTGTAGTATAACCTTCTTCTACATCTAGAAGCTCTTACCCCTTTCTTCTTTTGTTCCATTTTAGAACCCTCTGAGCTATCTGGAGTTTTTTTTTGACCAAACGCAGTTTTACACTCTAAAACCTAATTTAGACCAAAAATAAAACTTTAAACCCTAATACATTTTTAATCAATGTTTAAGATGTGATCGTCTAAAAAACCGAATCTATCTTTAAAATATAAATATTGTATTAATAGTAATCTGAATTGCCATATTATCCATTAATAAAATTAATTTCACATTAAATTGTTCTTTTATTATTTAGATTTTGAAAATCATGAACACATGATCTCGACCCATTTATTCTGTGATAAAATAAATTAAATAATGGTGTATATTAAATCGAGGGATATGTTGGAAAAGAAATTATGATGATGCCATGTGATCATGATCATGTCGATATCTAGATATAATATTTTAAAGAATTAATTGTATTATGACTATAATTGCATACCATTTTGTTTTTAAGCTCAATTTGGTCTCGATGACGACCGGAGACATAACAAATGTCTACTCTCTACCAAACGGGTTTGTTTAGACTTATCCGCGCACAAACGGCCTAAACTTGTAGGAGAAATACAAAATGGTTTTGGGCCATGGTCATGTAAAAACAAATCTATAATAGATTTATTTAAATGATTTTATATATGTAACAAAACTCAAAATATTAAACATTTAAAATTGTTTGCCAAGGTAACTAGATTTTTGGCAAAATGATTTTAGTGAAGTGGTTAAGTGTTCATTTTTACTGTTTTTATTGCAACTCGATTCTAGAAAAATATTTTAAGAAGTTATGTGTTCTCACATTATATGGTTTGGAATTTGATTGATAAATATTTATAGTATGGATTGGATTTTTTCGATGCAACTGTGTTCTCTATATTTACTAAATGTTAATTTTGGATTCAACTATTTGTTCGTCCATAAACAATTTTGTGAAAAATTAAGTTGATACTTGTCTCTGGCAAATGTGGAACGCACGCGGGTTCGCTCACCTTGACCACTTAGAGGAACGCCAATGTCTTCGGCGTGAAATGCTTTTAGGTAATCAAAGACAACAAAAAATGTACTCGCTGCCAAAAATTGATTTCGGAAGATTCATCTCGTAAAATAATATTTTTTCTTTTGTTTACAAATGTTTTACTCAAGAATAGTTGTTCGATTTTAAATAGTAGGAATAGTTGTTAGAAAAATTCTGTCTTAAACGTAACTTTTTTAAGATCTAAACCAAGAACAAACCAAAATGAAACTCGATTGGGTTTGTCTTAGTATCTGTAGATAAAATAAATATTTTTTAAAAAAATTTAATTTTGATGTTGTTTTTTTATTAAAAGTTATATTGAAAATAAAATTAGAAGAGTAGGAAAAGAGTGAAAATGAAGAAAAATTAAGATTTGTTATAAAATAGGATAATTATCCATTTAAAATAATAATATATATGATAATTATCTATTAATAATTATTTTTTTCTGACCCATAAAATTAGTTTCACCGCATAAACATTAAAACTTTCTTTACACATCTTTCTTTCTTCTCTTTAATATTTTTTAAATAAATAACAATATAATAATATAATATAATTTATAATTTAAGTTTATAAGAAGATTTCTATAAAATGGGTATAATGGTAAATATTTTATATACTATATTGAATATCAGTTGATTTAAGACTTCGTGTCTTTTGATAAATTAATAATTTTTTTGTGCTATTCTTGCTTATTTTTCATGTATTTTTTATCGGTCTATGAAATTAAGGTAATTTAATATTAGTTTTAAATTATAAAATTCTCATACTAAAAATTACATTATATTAAATTAGGATTTTGACATTTTTTTCATGTATTTCGAATATTTTAGGTTCTTGAACCGAATAGAAAACAAAATATCTTTTTTTTTTTAAGTGGTTCTCTAAACAAACTATCTGAACCATACCCGACAAAACCAAATTTGATTTTGAACCAAAATTTTAATATAGCTGAATAATACTTTGATTCTAGTACCAGAATATCTAAAACGGGAAAAATTCCATTAAAAACTTATCAATTCAAAAATAGGACAAAATATGCCTAAATTTTAAAATTGTCTAATCCTAATCATTTTGTTGACCATGCTACTAAAGGCCCATCGTTAATTGAGTTGTTACGGAGTTAATACTGTCATTATATTTAATCCCAAACTTTCAAAATATCATTTTAATCTTAGTCTTTACGGTGACCACGTTACTATAGGTCAGAATTATTTAATTTAATATTTTTTATTTTAAACATTTTTTGATTTTAAGAAAATATAAACATATCTTAAGTTTTATAATTATCCAAAACTAGATTAAAAATTTCTTATAATTTAATAATCTTTTAAATTCACTTACTAAAATTAATTTGTTTATATTTTAACTTAATATTTTATATTTTTAAAGAGATAACTTGAATTTTGAAATAATCATATTTCAACACTATACTCAATTTTAGCATTGTTGAGACTCAACACTATTTGATTATTTATTGAGTATTGTGTTGAGTCTCAACAATACGAAAATTGAGTATGGTGTTGACATGATTATTTTAAAATTTAAAAGATAATTATATTTTCTAAAAAATATTATGTTAAAATATAAAATAAATTTATAACAAATTAATTTTAATAAGTGAATTTAAAAGAGTATTAAATCGGAAAAAAAATTTAATATATTTTTGGATAATTATAAACTTTAAGATATATTTATATTTCCTTAAAATAAAAACAATTTTAAAGTAAAAATTATTTTAAGAGAAAAAATTAAATTAAATAACTTGAACCTATAGTAGCGTGATCAACGTAAAGACTGGGATTAAAATGATATTTAATAAACATAACGGTGGTGTTAATGGTGGTGTTAACTCTGTTATAATTCAACTAACGGTGTGTCTTTAGTGACCTGATCAATGAAAAGAATATGATTAAAATGATAATTTTAAAGTTTGGACTTATTTTGTCTTGTTTTTAAATTTAAAAGTTTTTTATGGTATTTTTCTCTATTTAAAACCCTTAATATCCAATCTAAAATCTAACTAAGGGTTTGATTGATAATACATATAATTGAGCTTAATAAATTTTTAAAACTCAATCATGGTTTATTAATTAAACAGTAATTAGAGAACAACGCTTTCATAATGTTTCTAAATAAGAATTTCTCAAACATAGATCATTAAATTTTTTATTAAAATACAATCGTTATTATACTTTTTATTTTCTATAAATAATATTAAAAATATATAATATATAATTTTAATTCTAAAATGCAAATGGCATTTAGCCTAGTAGCAGTCGATAAGTCCACTAAAAGCAGGCGCACTTGCACTCTATATTATGCAGAAATTTGGCTAATCGACTGGCTAATTATACTCCAATGTTAATTAAAAAAGAAAAAATCTAAAGTAACATATCATCAACTTTATATGTAAAACTTATTATCTTCTTAATGTCTCTACTTCTTAAATGCTATATATCTATGTTTTACCAGTTAAGTCATAAGTATTCATATGTCCTGGATATCTTTCTAATGACATTTTATGTAGACTTTGACTAAAAATTTCTTATTTACTTCAAAATAATCTCCAATCAATAGCATTAGAGGTGGTGGGAAACGTTTGTTCAGCAATATGTCATACCATATATTTTTATGTGTATACATGTCTATGTTCTTGATATATTTATGTATCAGATATTTGGTACGTATTTTTAAAAAATTATTTAGTACGTACATTACAAAATGAAGTTAAAACAGTACCATTTGAAAAATATCAATGGATACATATAAAATGAAGATTTTGTGAGGATAATTTTTGCAAAAAATCTGAATATTAGTATATATTAAGTTTTTTCTTATGTGCTAAACCGATCCCAAGATTAAAATTTTTAAATAGGCAAAAAACACTCTAATCGTAAAAGCAATATATCCAAAAAGTGGAAATATTAGATCTGAATCCAAATCAAATATAATTTTTCTTGTTCTTTTTCCACTGACATTTCAAGAAAATTTAAACTAAAATTTTTTTTACTCAATTATCAAATAATTTAGTAGATGTGTCATACAACGTGATCAAGTTATCTAATTGTTTGACAAAATAATATTTGGTACCTTAAATCATGAAATGAAGTCACAACAGTGCCCATTTTTAAACAACGATGGTTATGAAAAAATGGAGGAATTTTAAGAAATGATATTTTTGTAAAAAGTGTCATTTTATGTTTATTTTTTTCTACCAATTTCTAAAAGAAATAATAGGTTTTGAATATAAGCACGTCAAAAAGATATTTTTGAAAATTTTTCCTATAAAATGATGATTTTGTAACAATAATTTTTGCAAGAAAATCTGGATTGTAAAATATATTGTTTTATTATTATTATTATTATTATTATTATTATTATTATTATTATAAGAAAAAGTGGGACAAATGTGTCCATGAGTACACAGACCTTACGGTTGGTGGTGCGGTGTGGACGGGATATGTCAGCCGCCGAATATATCATTAATCTATTTTTTTTTTTTTTTTGTCAACTCAATGTATTTGATTACCAAATTGGTGAAGAAAAGATTACAGCATTTAACTATGAAGTGATTCTCTAGCAGAACGTGCTAGATTATCAGCCTTATCATTAATCTATTTACTACTCACACTCTCTCTTTAAAAAAATTATAATTAAAAATAATTAATTTATAATTAAGTTATAAATATTTATCAGTCATACACAATTTCGTCATTGTGTTAGGATTGAACCAATCATTTCCATTATATTGTCGTCGTCCTTATCGAAATCACTGTCAAGGGGCCTTAATTCAATTTTGTCTTCTTCTTTCTCACAGGTCGGAACTTACCATTAATATATTCTATGGAGTTTAGGTATGAAATTGTCAGTTTATATTGGTTAGCCATTGGAGAATAATAAGGAGATGATAACCACATAATAAAAATGTTACATTATAAACCATTTACAAAACAAAAATGTTATATTATACATTATTTTTATGTCGTGTTTGATTTGCATTTTAGAAATGAATGTTAAAGTTGTAAACAATGACAATTTTGAAGGTTAGTTAGTAATAAATTGTGGGTCTGAATGGTAGCATCCAAACTGCTATTTTATATTGATATGTTTATTTTCTTTTTACCAATTTGTATTTTGTTGGAAAATAGTGTTTGAAACGTAGGTTTGGAAACTACACTAGTAAAAGTTGTTTGGATTTATTTATGAGTGTTTTAACAGCCGTTTCCACAAAGATTTATTTATAGATTTTTGGAAAAGACCGTCATGAATATTAAAGAAGTTTATTAGCTTTTATCAATTATACTATTCAATTGTTTTTGTATTACCAATCAATTTTAATTTTCAAATGATGTTCGTTACAAACTTCCTTTTTTCAACCACTATCTCTAACCAGTAGTTTTTAAAAATGACTTTACCAATCATTTTTCAACTGTTTTCTTTAAACGGTTTCACTAATCTGATCCTATATTTTTGGACAATATTATCTTTGTATCTAAACTGCCGGAAATCTAATAGCTTTTGTTATTTTTAATTATCGGTGAATCTGTCCAAATATAAAGATAATAAATTTTTCGAAATAAGTTTCTACTATATTGTATGTAAAACCCCAAATCATTTTTTTCTTATCTAATCCTCCAACTAGTTTCAGATATAAAGCTAAATAGTTTATATTAAGTATTAATGTTGGAAATATAATGATGTAATTAAACATCCACATTAGACATAATTAATTTAACTTATGTTGAACCTATAAAATGGGAGTTAACATAATCACTTAACCTTCTCTTCCCAATATTCAGGACAATTATTTGGTCCGGCCGGCAACACACATTGTGTAATTATGATTGCTGTTAGGTTTATGACCTGATATTCCACTCAAGTACACATATACTTTAAATATTTTGGTTGGACTTTTGGACCCAAAGAAGACAAAAATCAAACACCATAAAGACTTTTGGCTTTCACATTATTTGACCTCCTTGAAACGAGTTTCCAATAAAATAAGAAATTCCCACGTTTTTAAATCAATTTAATAAATCATTCATTGCCTTTGCTCCCCTGTGTTTAAGGAACTTTCCACTTATCTATTCCTTTTACTTTTCATTTTCTTTTCTTGAGATGTGAATAAAATTATGGGGAGTTGAAATTACTTATTAAATTGAGGTCTAGTAGATTTAGTTTGATTTTTTTTAAGGTTCTATTTTTTCTTAGATTCAATTGCCACGTTGTCTAGATAACAATGGGTGAATTTTTGTATGTAAGTTTTGATAATGGGTAATTATCTAGTGATAAGGACTGTAATTTCGTCCGATCTAGTGGATTTCACTTGGTGGGTTCGACGAAATTTTTTTTGACAAGCTGTCGACAAATTTATAATGGTTTTTGACAGATTTTAATTTCTGACGTTCTAATTATGATAGAAATTTTTCGTCTCAACACCGTCGATATTTGAGACAAATTTTCTGACTAAAATTTTGTGTTTTCTTATAAAGACAAAGCATAAATTTGTAAGTGTTTGATTCTGGTTGAAAACTAAAGATTTTGTGTTTGGTAAGACAAATATAGTGTCACATTTTATACTACTAATTTTTTTGATGATTAGTTGAGTTTTGGTGAAATTTTCTGAATCAACAAAAATGATAATGGGTAATTTTCCTATATTTAAAACTAAAAGCTTTCAGTGAATTTATAGACAAATGCAATGATGTGGACTGAATAGCCAAACTTTAATAGCATTTTGTCACGCGTTTATTACATTAAGATCAGATTAATAATTTTAGAGAAGAAACCAAGAGTCCCTTGGCAGGAAACAAAAAGAGTAAAAGTGATCAAGAAAAAAAAGTACCCTTGAAATATTTGGTGACCAACCAAAACAAAAAAGTAATTGTTTACTTTATGCATTTTTTAATCTAGCCAACTGAAGGTTTCCAATTTTCTACCTCGTTGTAAAACGTTGATTTTTACTATTTAATGATTAGCAAAATTTAAATGTGCTTTTTTTTTCCGCAAAACAGGGAATAATTTCATTAAAAACCAAGGACAACCGATTACATAGAAGCTGATTTGAACATACTTGATCTTAAGTCAAAGTTAACATAAGAATCCTGAGATTATAGCATCAAGGATTAAGACAAAACTTAAGATAAAAACCAGAACAAAAACTACAATTAAACGAACACAAACCAAATAAACAGAAGATTATATCATGATGACCTTATTAGAGGGTTTTTGACTTCTTCTTGGAAGATTCAGTCTCAAAGTCAGGGAAACGCTTACGCTTTGATTCGTTATTGAAGAAAGTTTGAGCTTACTGTTGTTCCGGGTACATGAAGATGTCTTGTTTGAAGCCAACATTGTTGTGTGAAGGACCTGCAACTTCTCTCCGGAGATTAAAGGAGTGGATCATGCTTTCAAGCGTGGTGAGACCGTCAATCCCATCAGTAACCTCTCGAGACACAAAAACAGATTCAATCCGTGGCGAGACCATAGATGTATCTTGGGATGGTGGATCCTGCGAGGAGTTCGTTCCTCTGCTTTCAAAGTGAGCAGCAACTCAGTGGCCATTCTCTTTGTGTTCGGGTAATAGTCATCCAGAGTAGGATTGTAAGTGCAGCTCGTAGTATTATGTGTCAAGTTTTGACAGTTGAGACAGAGACGAAACATCATTTTATAATGAAAAGTGACTTGAATCCTCTCACCATTGTGGAGACGAATTCGCTTAAAAAGCTTTAAGCGGCTGTCTGTATTTCAAGTTGACTTTAGCACGTACCAGAAAAGATCTAGAGAGCGAGTGTTCTTGCACATCAACCTCCACCACTTCTCCCAAAGAGCTTGCTATCATGTGTATAGTGGTTGCAGAGGCGTAATGGAGCGGGAGATCATGTATTTGGACCCAGACTTGAAAAGTGGAGAGATAATCTAGTGGTGGTCGAGGAATCTAGAGTTGGATTGCCACCGGCCAACCATTGTACATTATAGGTTGGCGCTTGAGAATGCTGATCAGATCCATTTCAGAGAGAAAGATGAACTGCACCAACGAGTTTTCAATAATGCGGGCATCGATTCTGTTTTCCATGTTCCATGTGCGAGGAAGATCTTCTGCTAGTTCGTGAAGCAGCTGCTCTTGAAGGTTTAATGGTCTGGCCATTATGCTTAAGCGACACATGTTTTGGGAAGAACCATAAGCGTATGGAGGGATGTAGATCTCCTCATCGTATAAGCCTACATGAAACTGAATAGTTGCAGTCCAGATATTTGGATCCATTAAGTTATGAGAGAATGAGTAAATGACCATCTTCGTTTTCTGCATATACATTTATATGTAGAGGTGGGCCCCTCACGCCGCCTAAATCACAATCTGAAGATGTTGCTTTTAATACGCATAAACAATAAACTTCATTGGCTTAATTCTCATGCATGCCACTTGTCTCTTGTGTAATTGGTTAGCAGAAGTGATTAACAAGGAAGAGTAATTATTACCTCGATATGTTCAAACCCATTATACAGAGAGAAGGAAGCAGGAGCTGACAGGAAAAAGTTAAGGGTGAAGGAGATATTTGGCTTGTAGTGAGTAATGTGGTAAGATTAAATGAGATAGTGATATACATGCATTTTACCCCATTTTAGTAGCATAATTCATATCCATTCGCATTCATTCTCATCATATTCTCTACATTTTAGAGTCCTTTAAGCTTGCATTGCATTCATTTAGCATGCACACTGCATTTGGAGCATCTCAGGTGCCTTTGAGCCTATTTTGAGCATTTTGGAGTGGATTTGGCACAAAGACTACAAGGATCAGCCTAAGACAATGCGCCTTAACAGAGGACCTTGCGAATTGAAGATTTCACAAACCAAATCAGTCCAGACTTGTCAGTACCCTGCGAGTGCAGCAGAAAAACTAGGCCAGAATTGCAAAATCATGGAGCACTCAATATCCAACTCGCCAGTCACCCTGCAAGTGCAGCCAAAATGAACCAAGCCAAATAGCAAAACTGAAGCATTCTCAACCTGAACTCACTTGGTAACCTTGAAGCTGAGAATTTTGGAAGTGTTAGTATCCTGAAGGCCATAGTTCCAATTCGGAACCTAAACTCGCATGGTAACCCTAAAGCTGAGATTTTTGGAAGCAGTTGAAGCTGAATTCTGAACTCGCCAGTACCAGTCAAGCAACACCCACCGACTTCATTATTTT
>OVAX01004762.1:0-11644 GCA_900406405.1 Lepidium africanum | reverse complement strand
AGAGATTAGTTGTCTAGAGTGTTTATTGGCCTGAATAGATTGTTTCTTCATGCCAATCTGAATGTGTAATCACCAAAGAGATTTGGGTTAGGTCACACTTGGATTGAGATTTCTTGATCATGATAATGGCTTGATTGTCTCTTATTGAATCTATTGCCTAGAGATTACCTTATTAGGTTGTTAAGTAAGCTACTAGAATCCCTAGTGAATTGTTAGTCATTGACCTCACCCCTCAAGAACCCCAATTTTTATCTTGTCTTTGTAGCTTATTTGTTGCTCTGTTTAGCTGTCGTTTCTCTATTTTTTTATGCTCTGTATTCGTTTCTGCTCAGCTTGATATTTCAGTTAGATAGTTACCCTTCAAGACAGTTTCTATGCCTGCTCTTTTTTTCATGTTTTAGTTGATTATGACAGAATCATTGTTTTTAGGATTGGCTTGGATTAATTCGTTGTTTGCATTCCTGATTATTTGCTACAAACCTGGCTGGATTGATACCTATTGTACTACAATATATTTGATAGCTAGGCCAAAAAATCTTGTTATCAAGCACGACTCGACTTATGTTGATCGAGTTAGGACCTCAATTGTCAAAAACTGAATGGCAGAAGCTAAACTCGACTTGTGTTGATCGAGTTACAAGGTTGAGTTGACCTGAAATTCACCAAAAATAGAGCAAACATGTTAACATCACCTATTGCAAACAAAAACAAGTAACCAAAACCTAATCTCAGAAAGTCTAAGATCCTAAATGTAGTAATCAAACACTCAATTTGGCAATGGCGCCAATTTGATAACAAGATTTTGCCTCATGTTATCAAATTTTTATAGCATATAAGGTTATCGAACCAATGAGGAATTACTAGCACTTAGGATATGAAAGATTATTCTAATCTAGGCAGAATCAAGCAGTAAAATTGTGATCAAATCAAAACAACAATAAAGCATAAACAGCAAGAATAGTAAGAATGTAACAATAAAATAAAGAGTAGCGAAAAAAAGAACAGCAATGAAGAAGCAGTAAAATGACAAACAGTAAGATGTAATAGGCAATCTGCAAATGGATGGACTCTTGAGGAGTGGTATCAACGATTAAGGTAAACCCAGGGACTCTCAATCTCATCTAAAAAACCAAGTGGATAAACTCTAGGCTATAGATTTAAATGCAATTATAACCATTCTCATGGAATCTAAAACTCTTCTCAAGCGACAACCTAACCCACTCTCATGGGTCAATACATTGAAAATTCTTCCCAAAGAGATCAAAGCTTCCCATAGTACACAATTATTGATCTTCCATTCTACCTGATGAAGCCAGATTCACCTTAATTTGATGCATACAAATTGTGTTACCTACCGAGAACCCTTCTTTCAGTTCTAACCAAAGTTGATGTGCATTTGAAATAAAATTTATAGTCAATTACAACTTAGGTTCAATGGAAGCTCAAATCCAACCTACAGTTATTGAATTCACTGTCTGCTAATTTTTGTAACCTTGATATGGTATTGCAGGTTTCTTGAAGACTCTATTTATGAAATCGAGTTTTCTTTTAGCCTGAATAGCGTTCATCATCTCAATGGACCACTCCTTGTACTTATTGCTGTTAACCAAGATCAGAGATATTGAAGCCAATGGATTGTGAGAGTTTGAAAGTTGATACGGTGACACCGTCGCCCTAACAACAACTCCAGCACTCACGCCGTCTTGCGCCATTACTGAGAAGAAGAAAAGTATAATGGGAAAGAAGAAAACGAACAACGAAAAAGATCTAGATGATTCTCACAGAATATCTCCACTCTGATACCATGAAATTTGTTATAAAAACCAACTTAATTTCATTCCACGGAAATAATTAGTTCTTATACAATCTAGATATCGATTCAGATCTATTGCTCTAACCGACATTAGATACCAATTTACAAATTAGAACCGGTTAACTGATTTAAGACATTAAACCAATCTAACCGAATTTTGCTGAGAAACAATTAAAACACAGAGTAAACTCTGTTAAACAAAACCGGGACACGAGAGTTGAACTCTGAATCCTGAGCTCCTTTGCAAAATGCAAGAGCTTTGTAAGAGTTAATAGCCATATGGTCTTAACAAGTTGACAAGTTCTTCTAAAAAATTAGAGAGTGATATCACAAAGTTTTAACCTTATGAAACACTGCAAGTGCATAGCAATGTAGTAGTAATACTTAGGGATCGAATCCACGAAGAACCAAGTTCAGTGTCTCCAAAAGAGATAGAAGAGTTATACTCCTGCATCAGATCAATTCCCAACTTCTTCATTATCTCTAAGGAGATGACATTAACACTTGCTCAAGAATCGCAAAGTGCATCGCTAAAGATAAGTTTCCCAAGAATACAAGGTATTGTGAATTCTCCTTGATCATCTAACTTGGTAAGCTCCTTCAGGAATGGGATTGGAGGTCTGTATTTTCCTTCCTTGCTTGCCTCCTTCTTCACATTGCAGTCTTCAGCTTCAGATTTCACAACATTGCATGTTTCCTTGGGATTATTCTCAACTTTTCCAGGCAGAACTCCTTGAGGTCTCCTCATGGCTTCAGCCGTTTGAGCTACTTGAGTGTCTAGCTTCTTCAGATATACAGAAACTGACTCAAACATGCCATTCAGATCGTTATACATGCTGTCTAGCTTGGTGTTAAGCTCCCTAGTCGATTTTTACTGCTTAGTTGCAAGTTGTTGGATCAATGCCTTAATCTTATCATTCGAAGTGCCAGTAGAGCTCACTAAAGCTTGCTACTGCGGTGCTTCTTGCTGGTAGGGTCTGAATGGTTTCTGCCAGTTGTTACCTCTTGAGTTCTGGTTTTACGGTTTCTGATTGTTCTATCTCTGACCAGAATTCTGGACAAATGGCTTCCCTTGAAAAGGTGATCCCTGAGGCATTACTGGAGCTGGGAAAATGACATCATGTGGGTTCTCCACGTTCGTGCTCGTGTAAGAAAGATAGTTCTGATTATGTCCCATGTTCTGCTAGTTGACGTAGTCGACCTCTCTCTACTTTTCTGACATCTTGAACTCATCTTGAACTTGAGCTACCTCTCTGTTATCATCCAGCTGATGCACACCCTTTTTACCCCCTTGATTAACTTTGATAAGCATATCAAGTTTCTCAGCAATCTCATATATCCTCTGAATCTTGACATTGTTGACCTTTCTCCCTCGGTCATACTGTGGGCAATGATTCCCAGAACTTGCAGCCAAGTTATCAATAAGAGTGAAAGCTTCATCCTTAGTATTTATCATGAAATATCCATTGCTTGCAGCATTCAAGGAATTCTTGTACTCCCACTCGATCCCACTGTAGAAAGTGTTCAGCAACTACTCGTCGAAATACCCATTGTGTGGACAGTGTTGTTGGTACTCCTTGAAGTGCTCCCAAGCTTCATTCAAAGACTCACCAGAACATTGCTGAAACGATGAAATCTTGCTTCTCAAAGCTACAGTCTTTGATTTAGTGTAGAACTGAGCCAAGAAGGCAGCTCTAACTTCTTCCCATGTGGTAAATGAACTTGGAGGTAAAGATCCCAACCACCTAGAAGCCTTATTAGGAAATGAGTGATGGAACAGCTTACACTTAACATAGTCCGCAAGGACTCCATTCGAACTCGTTGTACTGCACATATCCTCGAAGTTCTAGATGTGATCCATCGGGTTCTCTCCTAGGAGACCGTTGAAGACGTATTGCTTCACTAACCTAATCAGCTGAGGCTTGATCTCATATTCTTGCCACCAATTGTTGGGGGATAAATAGCCANTTCTTGCCACCAATTGTTGGGGGATAAATAGCCAACCTATTCTGGTAATAGGTGTGAGGAGTATCCATATCACCAATAGCTCGACGTTGAGGCTGTTCCTGCTGCCTCCTAAGCAAAGCTAAATCCCTCTACAACTGCTCAACTAATCGATGCACATCCTGATTTCCCTGAGCTTCATTCTGAACTTCATGATTTTTTGGAAGCTGCTGGTTATCACGATTCATTGCTCTTGCTCGTCTGTTTTCACGTTCGAATCTAGCAAGTTCCTCATTATCAAAGCTTAGTAGGTTCTGATCCTTGACTTCTTCTAACCATAAACTTGAAAGAAAAAAAAAACACAAAAGAAAAACGTAAGTAATGAGTATAGACTAAAACTCGAATCTTAATCAAAAGGCAACCAATTCGTTCCCTGGCAACGGCGCCAAAAACTTGATGTCACAAATTTTTAACCCTATTAATCTACTGCACGTGCACAACAATGTAGTAGTAGTACTTAGGGATCAAATCCACGAAGAACGAAGTTTGCTCTTTTGATTACTCAATTCTAATTCAAGCTATACCAAAGGTGAATTGAATCAAAAACTAATAACTTAACGGTTTACAAATAATACTAAAAGCATCAGGCATCGGGCAATCATCAGGAAATAAAAATCTGATCAAGGAAATTATTCAGGAACACTTAGGTGTCATTCTCGACTTGAACATAAATTTCTTATTAATCCACTGTCGTGGTATCTAGAGGTCCTAACTATCGTTGGTTCCAAGATGCAAATATGCTTTATCGAATTGGTTCAACTATCCACAATCAATCCTAACAATCAACTATAGTTGGTTAAGTTGAATTGCTCATTTATACTAGTTCAGGAGTTTAACAAGCTTTTGGAAAGTAAACAACCTAGGTGGAGAATCCTTAACTATCAATCTTATTTATTCCCCAATCATCGATTTCTAAATCCCTAGAAAACTTTAAATCTAACAATGAAACTACTCAGACATGATTAAGGAAGAAGAAGAAAACGTGATAATGGAAAACATGAAAATGCAATTAAATAATAAAATGGGTTCAGAAATCTTCTCAAAAGTATAGAGGAAATCTTCTCCCTTGCTTACAAGAACCCTAAGCCGTAAGAAAAACGTCTCTCTGTCAAAATTAAAATAAACATGAGCCTTTTATAGGTCCAAAAACTCGTGGGTGCAAAATAGGAAAAACTAGGTTATCTTCTCGCACCTCCGTGGATTGATCAATCATGGTTGATTGGTCGATCAGAAGGTCGAGCGCATCTTCCTTGAATAGCTCGATCGATTGATCCATGAGTGGAAGGTCGATCTCAAGGTCGAGCGCACATCTATCTAAGGATAATGATCAATCGATCTTGGTGTTGATCGATCAATCAAGAGGTTTTTGCTAAAATTCCAGAAATTGCTCTGTTTCGTCCCAAACACTACATGAAAATGACGTAAAGATAGCACATGAAGATAGTGTTGTGTACGTTTATGCTATAGTTGATATACACATAATTTAAGATAGTATTTAAGAAAGTGCATATGCTATATTTGATTTCTGAATTTTAAAAATCTGTCTATATTTGATTTCTGAATTTTAAAAATCTGTTACGCTTTTTAAAAGTCTTTGAATATATAGCTTTTGTATTTATGTAAATGCTATATTTAGCTTAGGCGGAAAAAATTAATTAGTTTCCCGGCTAAGTCTAGCCAAAAAAAACAAGAGCCTCAGAAATAATTATCATTCTCCCTCCCAATTTCTTTCGAGTTTACCTCTTTGTTTCTGCCAAAAAAAAAAAAAAACCTTACCTAACAGAGAGGTTACACAGTATCTCCCATCTCTTCCAAGCCTCAAAAGTATCTGATCTCTCCTCTCTTCCAAGCGTTGAAAGTATCCGATCTCTCCTCACTTCCAAACAGTATCAATCTAAGTTAAAAGAAAAGTTATGGAGTTCTCGCCGTTGTCTCTCTGCAAATTTTGATTAAAGGTTAATGGTTCTCATCTCTGTAATTGTTACATGCATTTCGATTTAGAGTTTCAGAATAAGTTTGTAATCTAATTTCTTTCAACAAAATTGGGTTTTCATAGGAAAATTTAGAGGTTTTGCAAGATCTATCTCTGAAACTAAGGTCTGTTGAAGTTTAGGGTTTTGCTTCCATTAGGAGTTTTGATATCACTATTGAGTAATCAGTGCTTTCTGAACAGGTTTCACAGACATATTTGGTGTTGGATTGAGGCTAAGGTATTTAGAACTTTTAGGTGTTTCAGTTTCAGTTTGGGGTTTCAATTGAATGTGGGTTTACTTTGTTTTATCTGACTATAATTGATTCGCTTTGTTTTGCAGATTCATTGTTACAAGATTTCAGTTGTCTTGAGGTACTTTACTCTATCCATTGATTGTCTCATATGTTTTTACATTTTTTGATGTATTGTGATTGAAACTGTCTAATGTAAGAAACACTTATCAAAGAGATTTGAATTGTTTAGTGCTTTCTTAACAGGTTTCTCAAAGAGATTTGGGTGTTGGATTGAAGCTAAGGTATTTATAAACTTTAGTGGTTTTCGTATCACTTTGAGTTTCAATTGAATGTTAATGGATTTTGTTTTGTCTGACTAAATAGATTTTGCTTTTCTTTGTAGATTCATTGTTACAAGATCTGTGTTTTGTAGAGGTAACTTACTTTATTCGTCATATTCTCTTATATGTTATCACAGTTTTGTTTTATTGTGTTTGAAACTGTCTGATGCAAGAAACACTTATCAAAGAGATTTGAATTGTTTTAATTTAGGGTTTAGTTTCAATTGTTTAGTGCTTTCTGGACAGGTTAAGCTAAGGTATTTATAAACTTTAATGGTTTTTGTATCAGTTTGAGTTTCAATTGAATGTTAATGGATTTTGTTTTGTCTGACTAAATAGATTTTGCTTTTCTTTCCAAATTCATCGTTACAAGATCTGTATTTTGAAGAGGTAATTTACTCTATTCGTTACACAGTTTTGTTTTATTGTGTTTGAAACTATCTGATGTAAGAAACATTTATCACAAATGTTGTGGTGCTCTAAAATGGACAAGTTTTTGGTTTGGCTTCCAAGGTATGGTTTTATATGGTATTACTGTTAATTTCTTATTTGATAACTGAGTATTACATGTTATTACTGTTATTTTATGGTATTACAGGACTAGCCTTGAGTATGAGCAAGGGGAAACAGATTTTGTGTATGGTTCAGCTAAAAGGTTGGGTGGTCCTCCAAACATGTTTTTCCCATGTGTTGATTGTCGGAATTTGTGTCATCAACCAATAACCACAGTACTGGATCATTTGGTGATCAGGGGTATGGATCAAAAATACAAGAGGAATAGATGTTGGACTAAACATAGGGAGATCAGGGATTTGAAGAGAGGTGATGATCCAGCTACTGAATTTGAAGCGTATGAGTTGTTTAGAGCTGCTTTCTTTGACAGTGATGTCAATTCACAGTCTCAGAATGACAATGCAGATCATCATGATGATCTTGAAAGCGAAGATGATTCAGAGTTTAGGGAAAAGTTGAAAGATGCTAAAACTCCACTCTATTCTAGCTGTCATAACTACACTAAAGTGTCTGCTATCATGGGTTTGTACCGAATTAAAGAAAAGAGTGGGATGTCAGAGAACTACTTCGATCAGCTACTAAAGATTGTCCACGACATGCTACCTCAGGATAACGTGCTTCCAACAACAACATATGCGATGAAGAAGTTCTTGAAGGTATTTGGTTTTGGGTATGAGAACATACATGCATGCAAGAATGATTGCATTCTTTACCGAAAGCAGTACGAGGGTTTGGCAAGCTGTCCTAGATGCAATGCTTCAAGATGGGAGATGGATAAGCACACAAAAGAGGAAAATAAAGGGATTCTAGCTAAGGTTCTGAGATATTTCTTAATAAAGGACAGATTCAGAAGAATGTATAGATCAAGAAAGATGGCTGAGGATCTACATTGGCATTTCAATAATGCTTCAGAAGATGGAACAATGAGGCACCCGGTGGATTCAACAACTTGGGCTTAGGTTAATAACAGATGCCCAGAATTTGCTTATGAACCGAGAAATCTGCGACAAGGTCTGTGTACTGATGGGATGAACCCATTTTCTATTCAGAACACCAAGTATAGTACACGGCTAGTACTGCTAGTAAACTACAACTTGCCACCTACATTGTGTATGAAGGCAGATAATATAATGCTTACTATGTTGATACCTGGACCTACTACACCTAGCAACAACATCGACGTGTATCTGCAACCGTTGATTAAAGATCTACAAGATTTGTGGAATGAAGGTGTGAAGGTTTATGATTCATTCTCAAAGGAAACCTTTATTCTTAGAGCTATTTTATTATGGACTATCAGTGATTATCCTGGTTTGGATACATTGGCAGGAAGTAAAAAGGCAAAAACAGGCTTGTAATGTTTGTGGCAAAGATACACCTTTTCGGTGGCTTAAGTTCAGTAGAAAACATGTCTACTTAGGAAATAGGAGAAGACTGAGACCTGGCCACCATTACAGATGCAGACGAAATTGGTTTGACAACATGGTTGAAGAAAGAACTGCTTGTAGAATTCAAACAGGAGTTGAGATATTTGAGAAATTGAAAGATTTTAGGAATGATTTTAGTAGAGTGTTGGATAAGAAAAAAAAAAAAAAAGTGGTCTGGTTTGTGTGAAGAAGATGAAGTTTCAGAAGAGGAATGTGATGAAGACAATGATAGATGGAGGTGGAAGAAGCAATCTGTTTTATTTGATCTACCTTACTGGAAGGTTAGAGTATCCTATAAACTTTAACAATAAAGTATAGATAAATTGACTTCTTTATCATGGTATAACTAATATTTTTTTGTTTCTATGTTTAGGATCTTCCTGTACGACACAACATCGATGTTATGCATGTTGAGAAAAACGTGTATGATGCGATAATATCCCTTATCATGCATAGTGCTATGGCTTAAAGACCCGACAAGATTTGGAAGATATGGGAATTCAGAAATCACCACATGCCCAAGTATGTGGGAAGAGAAACTACTTACCACCTTCTGCTTATTGGTTATCCAAGATAGAAAAAACAAAATTCTGTAAGCGATTGTCTCACCACCATCGTACATTTAGCTGTTTGAAGATTGTGGAGATCAGTCTTCTGATGATGAGAGTTTCTGTGTTAGGGATGATTGTGAAGGGGTCTTTGTAATGTACTAGTAGTTGGCAGATTAGTATAGTTAGGATTAGTAGTTAGCACATAAGTAGAGGAAGGATTAGCATTAGTAGTAGTGGAATATAGTTTTTACTAAGTATTTTGTTTTGTTTTATTGACAGAAACATGACTACCGAAACCAATCATGCCAGTCCGAGATGTAGCAAGCGTCAGCGAGGCATTGAGGTAACTCCTTGTGAGGTTAAAACAGCAAAAAGAGTAAAGAAACCTTCCCAACCAGTTAACCACAAAAGGAATCCATACAAGGAAGGAGAAGACTGAGAATATGAAGTTGAACAAGAAGTAGCAGTTGAAAAAGAAAAAGCAGTTGAATAAGAAGAAAGAAAAAATCAAGAAGAAGGAAAAGATCAAGAACAATAAGAAAAAGAATGTGAAGATGCTGGAGAAGAGAAAGAGGCTGAACAATATGAAATTGTTTGCAATTCTACTGAAGATTATGTAACAGAATAGTCAATAAACAAGAAGAAGAGAACTAGAGGACCAACCATGATGATTAAAGTGGCTAAAAGCCATGAGGACAAGGTGGAAGTTGAATTTAACAGCCTCGGTGAACATGTGGGGAAAGGATCAATTACACTTTCTTCTTTTATTGGACCTCTTGTGAGGGAGTATGTACCAGTACTTCTAGACAATTGGAGACACCTTGATGAAAAGACAAAGGACACATTATGGGAAGAGATTCAGGTACAAGTTGTGTTACTTTGAACTTTACTTTGTGTTTTGTTCGCATTGTTTATGATACCATTGGGAAAATATATGTAGGGGAGGTTCAATTTAACAGAAGAATGGCAAAAGAATTGTGTCTTCCGACAAATGGGATGTGTATGGAGAGCTTCTAAGTCAAGGCTGGTTAACAAACTTCAATCTACAAGGAGCATGGAAAAGCTACGGAGCTTGAAACCAAGCAACATTCACAATGACGCAGCTTGGATAAAGTGGGTGAAGAGTAAGACTAGCCAATCTTTCAAGGTTGTTTATGTTAAAATCCTGTCATTAAAATACTTGTTTGTTGTATAGAAATTTTTTTAGATTAATTATATGTATAATTTTATAGGAACGAAGTGACAAGTTCAGGGATTTGAGGAAGAATCAGATTCCGCATATTACAAGTCGAAAAGGAATGGGTCGTCTTGCTCATGAAATGGTATGTCCCTATAATGTATTATATATATGAGGTATATACTAAAAAAAATAGATTTGATTACTTATAATATAGATTTGATTACTTATAATATAGATTTGATTACTTCTAATATAGAAACTAAATTTATTTGTTATAGAAGAAAAAGGCATCTGACCCAACCACGATTACTAGAAGCAAGGTTTGGATAGCTGGGCATACACATGCAGATGGAAGACCTGTGAGACCAGAGTTTGAACAAACAATTGTAAGAAGTTATCTTACTCTTCTATTTTGGTTATACTAAGTAATATATATTGATACGTTTACAAAATTTGAAATCACGAACAAATTAAGTCAATTGATAGTGTGATGGGCTCAACTTCTACTGTTAGTGTTAAAGAAGATGATGTGAGTCAAATTCTAGGTAAGGACAAGAGTGGGAGAGTAAGAGGAATGGGCAGACGGATTACTGCTAGCAAGCTAGCAGTCTTACAGGCTAGAGATGCACATGTGAAACAGATTGAAGCTAAACAAGCTAAATTGGTGAGCGAGATTGCAGATTTGAAACAATTAGTTCGTGAGTTAGCTGTAGGGAAAAGGGTAATTTAAATTTTCAAATTTGTTTTTCTTTAATAAATGTTTGCGTCTTTTGTACTGTTTTGCCAAAATAATAATTGTTTGATTACTCTCAGAACCAACAGGATGATAGTTCAAAATCGGATACCACTGGTTCAACCAGAGGTCCTAGGTGTCAGATACTTGATTGGTATTCTGGAGAAGAGATTGTTGTCGGTGAAGGAGAAGTATGCTTTGTTGATGCAACTTACAAGATTGACCGTATTCCAATTGGTCCTAATACGGCAGCTGTATTTGTGAACTTCGCATCAGTTAACGATGCATATGTATGGAGACCTACAACATCTATCACTACTATAGGTCAAGATGTGGGAGCCAAAATTGCATGGCCATTTGATAAGCTCATTTATGGACAACATGGAGTCCCCAACTGTTAACAAGACAGCTGGCTCAGTATAGTTCTTATCTTTTTATATAATTAATAACTATATTAATAGATACGCTTACTAGTTAGGTGACCCATGTATCTGTTGTTTGAATGAATCCTTAGGGTACCAATGTATTCAATGATAGACTCCAGCTGATTGCCTGGAATTCGGATGATGAAGTAATTGCTAAAGGACATTTGACTTCATCTGACCCAAAACAGATGGTCAATAATATTCCTTTAGGTCCGAACGTTGCAATGGTTATGATTGACAAAGTGATTAACAAAAATGCTTACCTGTGGAGACCAAGTGAAAACATAACTGTGATGAATGATGCACTGTTTATGAACATACCATGGCCATCTTTAAAGCTGTTTTTGTATGATATAGAGCCAACTGGGGAAGCATTTTGTAAGAAAGCATCAGATTCTAAAGAAGCATCACTTTCTAAACAAGCAAGACCATCAGTTTGTAAAGGTGCAGAA
>OVAX01004761.1:0-11647 GCA_900406405.1 Lepidium africanum | reverse complement strand
CTCAGCACACTTATATATATATATATAAAATATATATTTCCACTAGGAGGAAATACAACAGTTTCTTCGTTGAGGGTCATTTTTGGTTTCGTAACTCCAATTTGAAATCTGATTCCGTTTTTCCTTTAGATTTACCAAAAATTCTAGGTTTTAGGGTTTTAAGCTTGTACTGCAGTTTGGTTCAGGTCTATTCTTTGTACAAGTGTTTTTCCATTTTTTTTCTATTTCTTATGTAACAATTTTGTCGTTTTAAGGGATTGTAAAGACTGATCATCATTTTGATGAACAATGAATCGATATAATTTCTGCTAAAAACTATCAGCTTCTTCTGTGATGCTGAAATATCCGGGTGGGTGATATAGAGAATGGTCTGCCAATTGTATGCATGATTTGATGTTGATTACCATGTGAACAGGACACTATTATTCCTGTTCTACAGCACGAGACTCTGAAAAGAAAGTATGACAAGCTGCTGGAAGATCATGAAAATCTTCTTAAAACAGTCGAGTTTTTCAACAAAACTTGTGAATTTAGTTTACATCTTGTGAAGAAATCAAAGAAGAAGAAGAGGAGGAAGAAGAAGAATAAGAAAAAAGGGGTTTTGGGTGAAGAGAGAATACTAGATGATGCAGAAAAAAACCACTAACCAAGACCAAGTGCTTCCGTTACAAGAAGAGTCACATGGCCATCCATGTGAAAGAAGATCAGTAGCTGGCATTACAGTTGAACAAGGAGAGAGTACAGATGTCCAACTCAATGAAACTGCGGCCAAAATTCAAAGTCCTAAAGAGAAAGAAGCTGAAGTCAAAAAGGACATTGTTGAAGCACATTTTCAGAAGAAGAGTGTACCAAACGATGGTGATTTTTAGTTTAGCTTTTTGGTTGATTAAAAATGTTCTTCATTGAAATCCTTATATGAATTCTTTATGCAGATGTAATAATGATTAGTGATGATGACAACGATGATAATGATCCTGCATATTTGGGACATGATCTATATAAAAGTCTCGACCATTATGCTAATGTTGTCTTTGACAAAACACTTTTTGCTTTACTCCTCGTGTTTGTGTTTTAGCATACTAAGCAACAAACACACTTTCTTGCTGCTAATTAACCACCTTTTGATTATTATTACATTTGCTCAGTGACTCACAAGATCAATTGAAATTTCTTATATATATGGTAAATGAATGAGAATGCAGAGATTACATTAGAGCATATTTAGATTACATTAAAGAATATGTGATTGTGCGTATTTACTTATAGATGATGACACCAACAGATTTATTTAGTTGCAAGAGCAGATTAGCGTAATCCTCTGTATTGTCTTGTCTGTAGGACTTAAACTTCTGCCTCTAACTATCATCATTGATTTAAAGTATGATTATTGGCTCAATAATAACAGTATAGTTGGTTTGTTCACTGATTTAACTGCAAGTTTACGGAATTTCCAGGAATTGAGGTATTTTTTGGCTCAGCAACTATGACTCTTTCGAGGTTACATTTTGTTTTTGTATTTTTTCACAGAAGATAGAAAACTAAGAGGTTCTTTTCATGAATAAATAGATGCAATAACCGTTATCTTCAACCTTCATATATTGCTTGATCATTTCAACAGAGCTTAGATCAGGTCTCATAAGTTCACCAACTGGTTTTTGATTTTTTGGGTTGAATTTGATTATGTTATGTTTTTCACATCATCTGTATATTTATAACTGATGAATTCATGGTCTTGTGGGACCTTAGTTCCATGATGAGACAACTTCTCTGAGAGAAGCTGCTGGATTTGACTCTTCAAATTTGATTTTAGGAATTGACTTCACCAAGAGCAATGAGTGGACAGGTAGCTTGTTTTGTTGAATATAATTATACATGTGAGCTCAGATGATTCAATGCTTCTGAATCTCGTTGCAGAAAGATATTCTTCCAATAGAAAAAGCCTTGATCCAGCTATACAATTAAAAACCATTCTCTATTTCATTAAAATATGGAAGATCAGATTTACAATATATGGATCCTTGCTTGTTCTTGTATTAAGAAAACTTTAAAGCGACGATGTAAATGTGTCTTGTGTTTTTAGCAGCAATTAAACTTATCACATCACAGTATGCAGCCTTTTTGTATCTCTACTGCCGTTAGGATTCTGCATTATCCATTGGCATAAGCCTGAATACTGTAATTTGACGAACCAATAACCAAAATAATCTTTATTAAAATAATAATAATATAAAAAGGACATACGAACCAATTACTCATAATTATAATTATCATAATGCAAAAAAACAAAAAACAAAGTTATTTCCAAAAACTCAAGACTACAAATCACTCATTATTTAGAATATCTAATAAATGCTTAATTTTCTTAATATAATACTCTTGCTCTTGAGCTTGAATCTCTAAGAGACTTTCCTTGATCTCTAGTTTCTTTGATGTTTAAATTTTTTCCGATTAATCAAATAATAATGGTTCATCCACGAGAATATGCGCTTTTGACTTCAATAATTCCCCTATATTATCAGCAGCACGAGTAGATGATGATGATGTAGTAACATCTCGATACCATTTTCACCCCACAATTGTTTTGATAACTCAAAAATCTTTTTATCCATATCATTTGGAAATTGTATAGTAAATTCCTCAGACTTGCCCTCATATTTTCTCATGTTTTTCTTAAATTTTTTCCTATCTCTGCATCATTTGTAATTTCATCGAATGATAAACTTACTCAAACCAACCAGATCCTTGAATGGATTACCATGAGTTACGTCAGCATAAACCAAAAAAAGATTGAGCAAATCAACTTCTTCTTCTTGCTTTTCAAGCCTCCCCATGTTTGTCGTTGGAATAGAAGATAAAGGAAAAACACAAAAGAAAAGAAAATTTATGATGAATGCAAAAGGCTTAGACTTCGTTATTATATAGCATTATCATGAATATACAGTTGCCTTAAACTTAACATTTCGATTTCCTTTTTCTTTTTGTCAATTTTCCTATTCTCAATAGAGAAAAAAGTAAATGATGTAGCAAAATATCAATATTCCAAAAAGAATCAATTAGATCGAGCAAGTTGCCAAATTTTTGTAATCAGTCTACTGATTGTCAATAATTATAAATATCTGCATTTGTTTTTAGAAATTTTCACATTTTAGTATATTAGGGATTACTCTAATTTTGTTTTCTTCTGTTTTTGTTAATAATTGTTAACACAAAATCCATCGAAATTACTAAAATTTTGTACTTTATTATGATCCATTATATTAAAAAATAAATAGCTATAAAACAATAATAATATCTTTCTTAAACAAACCATATATGGATTGTATTGACATTTTTTATTAAGAGTAGTACGCCAAAGTAGTTCAACGAGACACAAAACAATTTACAAACTTTTTAAAGGGGAAACTAAGGGGATGTTATTGGATTGTGTACTTCAATCTTCACAATGGTATAGATTTTATTGATATCGCAGAAGTTTATGGTTCCAAAGTAAGAATTAGAAAGCTGATTGTTCTTCGTAAAGTTGTTTGTTTTGAAACTAATGGAAATCTCACAAGCTTGTCTCCATCCTCTATAGTTTTCCTTGGTGCTATGAGCTCTGAATCTCTTTTAGGAAGGTACATTATAATTTGATATCTGATCAATGTACTAGTTAGCTATGATCATTATAGATATTCCACTTGATAATCATTGAAAGATTTGAAAAGATTCATCAGGGAGAGAAAAAAGAGAATCCAGGAGCTGAGGTTTCAGTTGTAACAAAGTTTGCTACACTTCTAACCTTCCCTCGGGTCCTCTGGGTAATATTTACACTCATGAATTCTCAACAAAGGTATAGCTTCGAATGCATATATTAAAATTATCTACCACATGTCTATATGTATGATAAACTACATATTCATTCATTCTGACTCTCTTTCTGCTCAGATGAGCCTTCGTGCAATTCGTTCTGGCTGTGGAAATCCCTTCTGAATCTCAAACACTTTGCAAACGACGGGATTTTCGACACAACACAGTTGGAAAAGTCTGGTTTAAAGGTCACATTCCAAAGCATGCATTCCATTATTGGGTTACAACCTTGGATAGACTCCCAGCTAAAGAAAGGCTTCATCGATGGAGGATTTCTGTAGATTCTAACTGTTGTATCTGCACCGACAGCATACAAACTAGAAACCATCTCTTTCTTCACTGCTACTTTAGTGCAGGGAATTGGAATGGAATTAAAGCAAAGCTGGGTCTTGCATCATTCATCTTTGCTGACTGGGAACACCTGCTTCATTGGACTAGTCAAGGATCCAGGCAATCTTCTTTGCTTCGGAAACTAGCAGCCCAGCTAACAGTGTACACGCTCTGGATGGAACGTAACCTTAGAGTGCATACGTTGGTTTATTCGTTTGTGATGACTTTATTACAACCTCTAGAATAATGTACAGTAGATTTGTGTTATACTACCTTAAGAGCTATCTTTTTGGGTTCACCTCATGTTCTGCCTCTGGATGAACTTGTATCTATGTTACCTTTTCATACTCTTCCTCCACATCTTCATCGTCACCTTCATCAAGGATACCTTCTTTACTTTCAGTTCCCTGCAACAATAAAGTCACAGACATCTCTACCAAAAATCAAAGAACAATAATGACAAGCATATGAAAGACCTCAAAATGAACGTCCTTTGCATGCGAATGGGAGGCTTCGAAAATGCTTTATATCTCAACATGAACGTCCTTTACCATTAAGATCTTAACACATCATTCTATGAACAACTTTATTAAGATATATTATTTCATTTTAACATATTATTTTAACATTAGATAGTTCGAAAACATTTTTATATGTTTTTGTAATCTATTTCCAATATTATAGTTAAAGAATTGTTCCAAGCATATTCTCCAAACAAACTCATCCTTAAATTTCTCACCAAAATAAAGTAGTTTTAATTTAAATTAAATCAACAAAATCGTTCTATATATTGTGAAACAAACAACACCCAAATAATTATGAGACCTTTTCTTGAACGCTTAACTTTTCTCTGATAATGGAGATGTCCAATATTTGAGAGGTAATTATTTATCTTATGTGTAGTTTATATTAGGGTGAATTAAGTGAAATACATAAGTTTTTGAAAAATTAAAATTTAGGTAGAAGTTTTCAAAAAATTAGATTTTTGACATATTTTGTTCATTTTGCTTTTAGTATATAGATATTGAATGAGTTAAACGGTTATTATTTTTTGTAAATTGATAAGATATAAATTATATTCCACATTAGTTAAATGAGTTATATATGTAATATATTAGATAATTAGTTAAGATATAAGTTGAATAGATAAAAATATTATTTACTCGGTAACAACATATGATAGTTATTGTGTACAAACAACATAATTGCAGTCTATATAATTGTTTACCATATATAATAAATATGTTAGATGTACACAGATTTATGTACATGGGTAAATAAAAACGTAACATTGTAACAATATATGTTTTACGGTACATAGAAAAAAACGTGAATAGTCAACATATCTATTTTTTTGTTTAACATATGTAATATATATGTTAGAAGTGTACATGTATATGTATACGGACAATATAAAACTTGAACAATTATCACTTTGGTTATACTGTTACAGGACACATTGAATATTTTTTGAAAAATTTATACGAAATCTAATTTTTTGAAAACTTATGTATATTTGTTGTAGTTTCTATTTATATTATGATAATACATATATTAGAATTTATATATACAATTTCTTCTTTTCATATTTGTAGGGTTTTTTTGTGACAAAACTCAATTCTAAGATCGAAACAAGTTATTTTTTTTTCTACAAATTTTTTTTTTGCAAATTGATGACTAGAAGTTTTACGTTTAATGTTATAAGCATGATAGGAATTTCTATTTAGATGAGAAACCCACAACATTTTTATAAATATTAGATCTTCATATATTTTAATTTTACTTTTATGTTTTGGTAGAGCTTTTAATTAGATTAATACTATTAAAATATTTTTAATTTTTCTGCAATTTATATAACAAATTCGACTATTAAACTAAAATATTTTGGTAGTAGTATATATACAAAAAGAGATTGAATAAAAAATATAAATATTTAAGAAAAAGGAAACTCAAAAAGGTCAACTATAAAGCTATTGTTATAAACTATAATTATGGTACGTATATATTATTATATGGCTAGGCTATGTAGTAAGTAGAAAACAAGAAAGAAAAAGACAAAATAGAAGAGGTGAGAGAGGAAATGAGAGTTGTAGTCTATTGCTACTCTTATTATTATGTGTGTTTGTATTGTCAAGTATATGTGTTACATTATTTTCACCCCAACACTCTTATTTATAGTGGTACATTGGCGGGGGTAAGATATTTTTAGAGATAGGTAATTATAACACCTATAATAGTCATAAAAGCCGTAAAGCTATAAATAATAAAATAATATATTTATAACATTTCTTTTTAATTATTTATCATTAAATATATATTATGCATTATCTCATTAAAAACTTTATCATGGAAAAACCTAATGGGATAAAAACTATGACGAGGGAAAAATATTACAGTGACTTAATCTCCCCCTGAAATGACGAATGTCATAAATTTTGTAGTTGGTGCATCCCAATATCGTGAACATATTTTCTTAACGTTGTAGTGGGAAGTGCCTTCGTGAATAGATCTGCTGCATTGTCTGCTGAACGAATATATTGAATATTTACTTCTTGATTTTTCTCAAGTTCTCGTGTAAGAGAAAAATCTTGGGGGAATATGTTTTGTTCGATCGCTCTTGATATAACCTTCTATGAGTTGGACGACACAAGCAGCATTGTCTTCAAATACTTTGTTGGCTCTTTATTTATGACTAGCCCACTTGCTTCTTTTATGTGTTGAGTCATGGATCTGAGCCATACACATTCTCTACATGCTTCACGAAATGCAATTGTTTCTGCATGATTCGAAGAGGTAGCGACTAGGGTCTGCTTTTGGGAACGCCAAGAAATTGCAGTGCCTCCAATTGTGAAAACATATCCAGTTTGCGATCGGGATTTATGTGGGTCTGATAAATAGCCAGCATCTGCAAAACCAACTAAATCGAAACTAGAATTTTTATTATAAAATAATCCCAAATCAGTTGTTCCCTGGAGATAACGAAATATATGTTTTATTCCATTCCAGTGTCTGCGCGTAGGTGACGAACTATATCTTGCAAGTAGATTAGTTGCGAATGATATATCTGGTCTAGTGCAATTTGCAAGATACATGAGTCCACCAATAGCGCTCATATAAGGTACTTCAGGACCCAATACCTCTTTGTTATCTTCACAAGGTCAAAATGGATCTTTATCGATATTAAGCGATCTATTGACCATTGGAGTACTCAAAGGAGTTGCTTTATCCATGTAAAAGCGTTTTAAGATCCTATTTATATAATTTGATTGATGTACAAAAATTCTATTCCGAAGATGCTCAATCTGGAGTCCAAGAAAAATTTTTGTCTGTCCAAGATCTTTCATTTCAAACTCTTTCTTCATATGAGTTTTTGTCTCATCAATTTCTATAGAGTTCCAATTATGTTCAAGTCATCAACATATACAACAATGATCACAAAACCAGATATAGATTTCTTAAGAAATACGCAAGGACATATTGCATTGTTGGTATATCCTTTACTCGACAAATAATCACTTAAGCAATTATACCACATGCGTCCGGATTGTTTTAATCTGTGGAGTGATCGTTGTAATTTGACTGAACATATTTCTTTTGATTTTGAACTCAATGCTTCAGGCATCTTTAATCCTTCTGGGATTTTCATATATATTTCATCATCAAGTGATCCATATAGATATGCTGTCACAACATCCATTAGATGCATTTCTAGATTTTTAGATGTCACTAGGCTCATCAAAAATCTGAAGGTAATTACATCCATTACCGGAGAATATGTTTCCTCATAATCAATTCCTGATCTCTGAGAAAAACCTTGGGCAACAAGTCGGGCATTATATCATGTTACCTCATTTTTCTCATTTCTTTTTCGAACAAAAAACCCATTTATATCCAACAGGCTTTATATGTTCAGGTGTTATGACAATAGATCCAAAAACTTCTCTTTTATTGAGGGAGTTCAATTCTATTGTCATTGCCATTTTCCACTTCTCCCAATCAGGTCTTTTCTGGCATTCTAATATGGATTTTGGATTTGGATCATCATTTTCATTATTTAATTTCTTTTGATACAGAAAATGAGAAAATTCCATCATTATCTTCTATTTCGTTTCTAACCCAAATATTGCTGTTTTGGGCATAGTTGATGGAAATCTCATGGTTTTCTTTATTTTTGTCTTCAGACTTTTCTCTGTATGATTTGGTTCTTCTGGACCATTTTTATTTATTTCTCCCAAATTCTTTTTCTTTCGGGGATTCTTATCTTTTGATCCCATAGATTCATTTGCTATATTTACATCATTTTGTTCTTCCGGAACAATAACTCTTGATGGAACATTCGTAGCGGGTATATATGATTTAGTCACCCTTTTTGTATTAGTGAACGCATCTGGTATCTGATTTGCCATATTTTATAAATGCACAATTTTCTGAACTTCTAGTTCGCATTGTTTCGTAGGGGGATCAAGGTGCCACAACGACGGTGTGTACCATGTAATTTCTTTCGGAGTTTCTTTATTTCCTCCCCTTAACACTAGAAATTCATCTTCATTAAAATGACAATCGGCAAAACGTGACGTAAACATATCACCAGTTTTTGGTTCTAGATACCGAATTATACTTGGTGATGTATACCCAATAAATATTCCCAATCTCCTTTGTGGTCCCATTTTTGTTCTTTGCGGTGGTACTATAGGGACATAAACTGCACATCCAAAAACACGGAGATGAGATATATCTGGCTTATGACCAGATGTTAACTCTAATGGGGAGTATTTATGATATGCCCTTGGTCTTATTTGAATTAGTGTCGCAGCATGCAAAATTGCATGACCCCATATCGAAATTGGGAGTCTTGTTCTCATTAATAACGGTTTAGCAATAATTTGTAACCGTTAAGGACTCAACCATGCCATTTGTGTATGAACATGTGGGACTGGATGTTCAATATATATTCCCAATGACATACAATAGTCATTGAATGCTTGTGAAGTGAATTCACCAGTGTTATCAAGTCTTATTTTCTTTATTGTATAATCAGGAAATTGTGCCCTCAACCTGATTATTTGGGCAATGAATTTCGCGAAAGCCATATTTCATGTGCTCAATAGACACAGATGTGACCATCTGCTAGATGTGTCAATTAATACCATAAAATATCTAAATGGCCCGCATTGTGGGTGGATAGGTGCACATATATCACCATGTATTCTTTCTAGGAATACTGGAGATTCATTCCCAACTTTGGCTGGTGATGGCCGAGTTATTAGTTTTCGAAGAGAACAAGCATTACACAATAATTCTTTCGATTGGAAAATCTTCTGGTTTTTCAGTGAATGGTCATTTGTATTTTCTACAATCTTTCGCATCATGATTGAACCAGGGTGTCCTAAGCATTCATGCCAGATTTTGAATATACATGTAAACTTCGGGTTTACTGTAACATATGATTCAATCATATTTATTTTTGTGAAATATATTCCAGAAGATAAAGCTGGCAGCTGTTCCAAGATACATTTCCTTTCCGAATTGACTGATGTAATGCAAATGTATTCAACACCATTTTCATTCATTGTTTCTATGTGATATCCATTTCTGCGGATATGTTTGAACTTTAACAAATTTCTACAGGATTTGGGGGAATATAATGCATCATCTATCTCAAATTTTGTGTCCCTTGGCATTGATAAACAAGCTCTTCCAGAGCCTATAATAATTTTTGCATCACCTGATATAGTATTCATGCTTCCGGCGTAATTGTTTATTTTAATGGACGAAAAGTAGTTTTTATCTTTGAGTATTGTGTGCGTTGTAGCACTATCTGCCAGACATATATCTCCATTCTTGTTTTCGAATTTCCACATTTTCCGATTTGAAAATATTTATAAAAGATGCGTTAATATAATAAAATATATTTTATATTACAAAAATTTATTTTATAAAAACTATTTTACAAGACATAAACAACATTAGATTTTTTTTTCTTCTTATACAAGCATAAATAATTATACATTATGTCAGACTTCCTTCTTCAGGAAGATTTTAATTATTTTGATTTTCGCTAATATCTATGGAATCAATAGCGAAATTAGCTACATCGAGATAGTTATCAGTATCTATACCATCAACTGAAAGTCCAGCTTCATTTTCAAGAGAATGTCCAACATTATTGTCAAAAGAAGGTCCGGCATCATTATTAAAGAAAGGTCCGACTTCACCATATAGGAAGTTGGTTTCCTTTTATTTTTCCTTTTTCTTTTGCAACTCTTGATAAATATTGACAAAATGCTTCGCGTACGACAGGTACGCGACCAGTGTCCTTTCATGCCACATCTATAGCAACAATTTTTGTGTTGCTTAGTATCAACTTCCTTTCCTTTTGACTTTTGATTATTTTTTTCATTGTTGCAATCATTAGGACGGGACTTTCTTCCTTGTCCACGTCTATATCCACGTCCATATCCTCCTCGTCCACGACCACGGTAATTACTTCGACCGTGTCCACGCCCATAATTATTATAATTTGTTGATGTAACATTCGCTTCTAGGAATGATGCTGATCCAGTAGGGCGAGACTGATGGTTTAGCGTCACAAGTTCATTATTTTGTTCAGCTACCATAAGAACTTGCATTAATTCTGAATACTCCTTGTATCCATTTGCCCGATATTGTTGTTGCAGGACTACATTTCCAGGATGAAATGTTTGGAGAGTTTTTTCGATCATATCATAATCGCTTATCTTCTCTCCACATAACATCATTCTGGAAGTAATTTTGAACATCGTGGAATTATATTCACTTACACTTTTGTAATCCTGAAACCGGATGTTCAACCACTCATATTTAGCTTTCGGTAAGATCACATATTTCTGGTGATCAAACCTATCTTTGAGTGATTGCCAAAGATCTGCAGGATATTCTCTTGTTATATATTCATCTTTTAAACCATTGTGGATATGGTGGACCAAAAATATCATAGCATTAGCTTTTTGCTCTTCTGAAGTCGTTTTCGACTTATCGATGGTATCAAGGAGCTTTTTTCCCTTTAAGTGCAATTTTGCTTCAACTACCTATCTCATATAATTATTTCCGGATATATCAAGGGCAGTGATCTCGAATTTAGCCAAGTTTAACATGATTACTTTTTTCTGTGTAGGACTAATAGTACTAATAACGTGTTATAAACTATAATTATGATACGTATATATTATTATATGGCTAGGCTATGTAGTAAATAGAAAACAAGAAAGAAAAAGACAAAATAGAAGACGTGAGAGAGGAAATGAGAGTTGTAGTCTATTGCTACTCTTATTATTATGTGTGTTGTATTGTCAAGTATATGTGTTATATTATTTTCACCCCAACACTCTTATGTACATTGGCGGAGGTAAGATATTTTTAGAGATAGGTAATTTTTTTTTTTTTTTGTCAACTCATATTTATATATTACCAATAAGGAGTAGGATAAGTTACA
>OVAX01004760.1:0-11651 GCA_900406405.1 Lepidium africanum | reverse complement strand
CGTAGATCAGTTACGATCGAACCACGTAAAAATCTCTGTGTTATTGTCGCGATTCTCTCTTTTCTTTCTTGCCTACGGTTACTTAGATTGAATTCGATCCTCAACATGAACAAGCTCTTCTTTTCGGTAATATATTCAAAACAGAAGTTGGCTTAAGATTACATGCACAACTCTCTTAACATCACAAACAGACTCATGAAACTGAAATTGTTATAATCACTTTATAAAAAATAAGGGAGTTCAATCGTTTGCAGTCAATCATTCAGAGAATTCGAGTATCATAGGATTATGATAAGCTCAGGTATTAATCCTTGGAGAGTGTGCCTAAACACGATTTATATTGAGAACTCTTGGAAATATACCTCTCCGTTGCACGGTCGATTATTCCACAAATGTTGTAAAATGTCGGCTTAGTACCTCGTAGGTTTGTGTTTCAGAAGTCTCGCTTGATTTTTTACCACCGGGAAGAGTAAAGATTGAATCATATATGTGACTCACGTCATGGGATATTGCTTTGTGTTAATCGTAGTCCGGTTAAAGGAGGAGAACCGAGGGGATATCATTTGCAAAAGAAGAAAGAAAACCCCATTTCTTGTAGCCCTTGCATTTTACATTTTACTTTTTACGATAAGAAAACGCAGTAATCATCTAGTAATGTCGGTTAATACATTTGGAACCGGTTCACTAAAGTGATCTAACCGTTGCTTTTAAGTATTGGTACGATAAGAAAGGTTTAATGTAGGTTAAGACATTTGGAATCGGTTTACTACACTGATTTAGGATTAAATCTTTCTAGGTTTAAGTGAAAACTCTTGGACATGTTTCTCCCTCTTATTGGCTTGGATATAAATTTGTTACAAACTTCGTTGACATAACTTATAAGTATACTTCGTCGTAGATATAACAAGTTATAACTTCATATCTATACTCAAGCTCTCTCAAATGCCAAAAAAATTTCAGTAAGTTATGTTTTATATAGAAAAATTGGGTAATAACAAAAACAGAATAAAGTAGAGCACTTTGACCTACTTGGAGAAATTGGATAATAAATCAGTTCCATCTTTCTCTGACTTACGACCTCATAAACGGTATGAGATATCTATTGATTTCTTCTCTTGACATCAACATGAAGTGTTTCTCCAAGTGCAATGATTTTAAAAGGAAATTCAACACTATAGCCCTATTCTTCTTTTAGTCGCAGCAGCTGCGATCATTATAGTACAAAATAGTCTAATCGATAGTGGAAACAGAGAATTTTGTGTGTGCATGCGTCTATTATTATGATCGCTATATACATAGGAGCTGTCGCTAACTTTTACGGCGACCGTAAAAACTATTACGGTGACAACCGGCGACTGGTTTTAGCGATCACTTAATTTTTTGTCTCTTTGTCGTCAACTGTTTTCTTCCAATTGGTCGCAGTCGCAGCGACTCGTACAAGAACAGGGCTTATAGAGCTTCAACGTATCGCAGGGTATAGCTCTCATTTTCATATATTTAAGCCTTTAAATCACTTAAACTGGTCTTTTACTTGGGCTATTCTAGTCTTCAAATTCTCAGAGGCATTCCTGTGCATCATAACTTAGTTTTCAATCTCTTTCTTCCAGATTTCTCGATGCTTCTAGATTCTGTTGCAACATTTTTCTGATTCCTTAGCTTGATTGTTTTCATCCCAACTTTTCTTTTCAGAGAAAGAAACACATTGAGAACACATGAAAGAAAATCACTTAGAAAACAAATACGTTTATAAGGATTCAAAAGGCTGAATACACATGTAGATGACGAATCACCAGCAGAATATGAATATGTATATTACAAAATTCACAAACAACAGCACCAATGATAGAGCCTGTTAACAACCAGACATGTGTTTTTCTCTTAACTCAAACTATGAATAATTGTCCAAACAAAATTTAGATTTATAAATTAGTGTTACTACGAAACACATTTTGTCGTCAACCATGATATTGTCCTAACAAAATTCAAAAATCAAAATTTAACTTTTTAATATTGCCATTCATAAGCTAACAGCCTAACACCATTGATTTTGATTTTGCCCAATTTTCAGTCACTAAAAAAGCCCAAAAAAGAAAAAAGAAAAAAAAACTGTGTTCAGTATCAGAGTTTGTTGAGAATACAAAATTGGAAGAGAAAGAAGCTTCATTGAAATTGAATTAAGCGTACAACAATTATAGAGGTCTGATCCTTTTATAATCAGTAAGACAATTGGTTAAGGACTAAACCAATAGAGAAAAGAATTTAACCAAGTAAACCGGATAGCTAATTATCCTAATACCTCCCCTCAGGATGACAAATATATAGATAACAGAGTCATCTTGTCTATTAAAGTGTGAAACTGACTCGAATACAAGGCTTTGGTGAGGCTATCTGCTATGTTAAGCTCAGAGCGAATGTGAAGAGGTTTGATGAGTCCTTCAATGACCTTTTCTCTTACTTTGTGACAGTCAAGTTCACTAGCCTTTGTTCTCTCATGAAAGACTGCATTTTTGGAGATAAGAATGATAGCCATTGAATCACAGAAGAAACCAACATGTTGAGTTTGTGGTACTTGTAATTCTGTCAATAAGTTGACTAACCATTCCACTTCACGAACAGCAAACCGCATTGCCCTGTATTATGATTCTGCAGAGGAGAGTGATACAGTTTCTTGCTTCTTTGATTTCCTGGAGATGAGTGAATCTCCTAAGAACATGTAGTATCCGGAGGTAGAACGTCTTGTATCCTTGTAGGAATCCCAATCTGCATCAGTAAAGGCTTTTACAACAAGATCAGACTTTGCAGAGTAGAATAAACCCTTCCCAATGCTTTCTTTTAGATATCGGAGAACTTTGTGAGCTGCGTGGAGGTGAGATGCTTTCGGCTTTGAAGTGAATTGACATAACTTGTTCATAGCGTAGGTGATGTCTGGACGTGTGATTGTAAGGTACATCAATCTCCCTACTAGGCGTCTATACATTGCTTGATCCGTTTCATTCATTTCTGGTTCTTCACTATCCTGACATAACTTTATACTAGGCTCCATCGGTATTGAAGATGGCTTTGAAGCTAAAAGACCTGCTTCCTCTAACAGCTCCAGAACGTACTTTCGTTGGCATAATGAGATTCTCGACTTGTTCCTTGCAATTTCTATGCCTAAAAAGTATCGGAGAGGTCCAAGTTCACGAAGCTTGAAAGATTGATGCAGTGACTGAGTCAGATTCTTCACTGCTTCATCACAGTTTGAGGCGATGACTATGTCATCAACATAGACGAGTACTGCTATGTATGGTCCTTCTTTGTGACGGATGAATAGTGTGTTGTCTGTGTGAGATTTCTGAAATCCAAGAGTTTCAAGCACATCACTAATCTTTAAGAACCATTGTCGTGATGCTTATTTGAGTCCATAAAGGGACTTCTTGAGTCTGCAAACTGCATTTGGAGGTAATGTCTCTCCTTCTCTTGCTGTGTAACCAGGTGGAATACTCATATAAATCTCTTCTTCTAAGTCTCCATTTAGAAAAGCATTTGAAATATCAAGTTGAGTGAGGCTCCATCCTTTAACTGCTGCTACAGACACTAACGTTTTAATCGTCGTCATCTTTGCTACAGGTGAGAAGGTATCCACGAAGTCAATTCCAGCTTGTTGAGTGTAGCCTTTTGCAACAAGTCTTGCCTTGTGTCTTTCCAAAGTCCCATCTGCATTAAATTTGGTTTTGTACACCCATTTGCAACCAATTGCCTTCTTATTTGGAGGAAGAGAACATATGTCCCAAGTCTCTGCATTCTGTAAAGCTTGAAGTTCTTCATTCATCGCTTGTAGCCATTCTTCAAACTTCTTAGCCTGCGAGAAAGTACTTGGTTCCGAGAACATGTTTACAGCACAAACATAATTGATATACTCAACTGAAAGATGATCAAAGGATACATAATTTGCAAGTGGATATGGAACATCTTTTGTAATTGTATTGCAAAGATAATCATGAAGGTAAGCAGGAGTTTTCCCTTTTCTTTTACTGGTACAAGCTGCATCGTGTGAAGTTGAGTCTTCTTTAAGCTGAGAAGATAACTCCTCTTGCTGCGTTGTCTCTGTTTTATGTGATGTGTCTGATGGTACTTTCGAAAAGAAATCCGAGACCTACACTTCTTTATCTTTAAAAGGAAACATCTTTTCATGGAAAATTACATTACGGGAAATGTGAATCATGTTAGTTTCGAGATCTAACAACTTATATCCATTGTAACCTGCAGGATATCCAAGGAAAATGCAGGGTCGAGATCTTGGCATGAACTTATGCCTTTGCTTTGGAGAGGTTGTGTTGTAACATAAGCTTCCAAACACTCTCATGTCCTCATATTTAGGTGCCTTCGTGTTCAATAACTCATATGGTGACCTATTCTGCAATAAGGGACTTGGCAAATGATTAATAATAAAGACTGCAGTGAGAATGCAGTCTCCCCAATGTTGTTAAGGAACATTACTTTGAAACAAAAGAGATCTAGCAACATTTAAAATATGTTGGTGTTTTCTTTCTACCACTGAATTTTGTTGTGGCGTTTCTGCATAAAAATGATATGCTACGACACCTTTTTTCTTTGTAAAGACTCTCGAATCTCAATTCTGGAGCATTGTCGGATCTCACAGCTTTAACATTCACTTGATACTGTGTTTCAATCATTTTTAGAAAGTCAGGAAAAATCTTTAGAATATCACTCTTAAGACGCATCAAATACACCCATGTTTTTATTGAGAAATCATCCACTATGGTTAGAAAGTACTTGTAACCATCTGCTGTTTCAACTGAGAAAGGTCCCCATATGTCGATGTGAAGAAGATAAAAAGGAGGTTTGCACATATTGTTTTCAGAATTATAAGGAAGAGTCTTTTGTTTTGCTAGATGACAAATGCTATAGTGAAAAACTTCTTTATTCTTCTCTTTAATACCCAATACAGGACTGAGAGACTCTATTTTTGCTTGTGATGGATGTCCTAATCTATGATGCCATATTGTTGCATCAGTTACAACATTGACTCTAGTACTTGATTCAGAAACTACAAGATCAGAGAGTTCTTTCTGATTCAGAACATAAAGACGGTTGATTTGTTCACCTTGTCCAATCTTCTGACCCTTGGTAAGCTCCTGGATTTCACAAAAATTCTTGTCAAAGATGACACGGCAATTCAGATCATCTGTTAACTGACTAACACTAAGAAGATTGAGTCTAAATCTTGCGATAAAAAGAACATCCTTTAGAACCAAAGAATCACTAAGTCTGACTTCTCCTATACCAGCGACTTTAACATTCACTCCAGTAGGGAAAGTCACAGACTTGTTCTCAATAATGTGAAGAGTTCTAAATATCTCTCTATCATGACCAATATTATGAGTTGCCCCACTGTCTACTATCCAGGATTGAACTCCTAAAGTTGTACTTGTACCACGCAAAGCAGCAACAAAATAGAGAGTGCGAGAAGAGAAAGAAATACCTGATTCTGCTGTAATCGTTCCTCCAGAGGTTGAAGGTTGTGCCTCTGCTTCATCAACTCTTGCTAATGCTAGTTTCGAGTTGAAGAAGGCTAACAAATTTTCAATTTGATTCTTTGAAAGAGTCTGCAGCTGATTAGGTAGACCTTCCTCTTTTCCTGCTGTGTTTGCTAGCACTAGTTGTGCAATGCTTGGATTCCCTAAGCTGCCTTTAGCTTTGTGTTTGAAGCTTGGAGGATAGCCATGGATTTTGTAGCATTTGTCTACTGTATGACCATTATATCCACAGTGAGAGCAAATGGGTCTCTGTGATTTTGTTCCTTTGTTGACAGCATTGATCAAACCTGTAGTTTGTGCTATCTGATAAGCTGAAGAGATGGACTGTGGATTAATACTTCTCTGACTATGATCCTGGTCCAAAAGGTTATAGACTTCTGCGAGATTTGGAACAGTTTTCTGCATTATAATTTGACTCTTGGCATTGGAATAAGACTCATTCAAACCCGCTAAAACTTTATGATTCTGGTGTGATCCTCTTTCACTACATTGGCTTTACAACAGACGCAGGTTTTACAAGTCTTTGTGCATTTAGAACCTTCTAAATCATCCCACAAAGTCTTGAGCTTAGTATAGTAAGTTGACAGATCCAGAGATCCTTGTTGCAAAGACCAAGTCTGTTGGCTTATCTGATAAGATCTAGGCAAATTTGAGATGTGAAATCTCACAAAAAGGTCCTTCCAGATCTCACTAGCATCACTAAACCTCAAAATACTACCATATATTTGTTTCAAAACTAAGTTTAGGATCCAAGATTTCACCATGCTATTGCATCTTGACCATATCCGATAGTTTGGTTGAGTTTCAAAGGGTCGTGGTAGAGTTCCATCAACAAACATTATCTTGTTTTTCACATCTAAGGCAATTGTCATTGCAATACTCCATGTATTATAGTTGGATCCATCGAGAACTTCAGTGATTATAGACACACCTAGATTATCTCCATTTGCAAGAAAATATGGAGAATTCTATGCTCCTTCGAAATTGAAAGAATCTTGAGGTGTTACTTGATTCGTGAGACCAAACGGTGTGAGAGAAGCTCTCTGATTAGTCTGATTAGTCGGATTTGATTCATCAACAGTTTGATTTTGCTCTGAAGTCTATGATTTTGCAGAGCGAGCTAAAGAAAGAGTGACTCTCTTCGTCGTTAAGCTACTAGTCTCTGATTTTGCAGCTTTTCTTAATGTCACCATTGTATACGAAAGGATTCTTAGGTGGAATAACCCAAGATCGAAGACAAATTGGTCGTAAATTGACCAACACAACAAAGAAGACGTTAATCGGAATTGATAACGAAAGAAAACAGAAGAAGATTCTGGTTAATCGGAATCGATTAACGAAACGGAGAAGGAGAAAAGGAGCAGAAACGATTGTTAAGAAACCGTTGAATTGAGATTCAACGGCTCTGATACCATATCAGAGTTTGTTGAGAATACAAAATTGTAAGAGAAAGAAGCTTCATTGAAATTGAATTAAGCGTACAACAATTACAGAGGTCTGATCCTTTTATAATCAGTAAGATAATTGGTTAAGGACTAAACCAATAGAGAAAACAATTTAACCAAGTAAACCCGGATAGCTAATTATCCTAATATTCAGTTACCAAATTGTGCAGAAATTTTCAGTGAAAGAGATAGCTTTGTTCTCTCAGGCGACAATTGACGGTGATACAGAACAAGCCAAATCCTTCGAATTTCCGTGAATTGATCAAAGTAGTGAAGATGTGTGGTAGAACTCGCTGTACTTTGAGACCTGATGATGTCCCTAGGGCTTCTCACCGCCATTCTGTTCCTACCCGTTTTCTTCACCTTGACCGGTTCTTTTCTCTCTCTTCTCGATTTTAAGTTTCAACTTTTAGCCTCTTAACTGTCTCAAAAGTTGTTGCTTTCGTTGTCAATCAGTTATCGTCCATCTTACAATGTTGCCCCTGGATCTTATATGCCTGTTCTGCGGAGAGACAACGAAGTTGTTGGTGATGGTGTTGTTGTCCATTGTATGAAGTGGGGATTAGTCCCCAGTTTCACTAGAAAAACTGATAAACCAGATTTCTTCAAAATGGTAACACTTTAATTAGGAACTCCTGATTGTGAAAGGAGACTATAAATCTGTTTTGTCTCTCTGATTACTGACCTGATGCTACAATATAGTTAAGTTTTGTTTATATTTATTGCAGTTTAATGCTCGGTCTGAATCAGTAGGTGAGAAAGCGTCTTTTCGTCGATTGCTTCCCAAAAATAGGTGCCTGGTTGTTGTTGATGGGTATTCACTATCTTCACTCTCCTAATATCTTTATCTATGTTCAGTCTCTGTGTGAGATATCTTAAACTTATATATCTCCTGAGAAGTTACTAGGAGCAATGTTTTAAATTGTGATCTTCAGTGTTACTCTTTCCTCTCGTTTCATGTTGTTACTCTTTTGACTTTGTGTAAATAATCTTAAGGCTATAGTGTTATCTTTTGACTTCTGCTTCTGATGAACATTCTTTGGAAACAACTTCTCTGTTGATGGATTTCTATTTAGGAACTTGTTGTATCTATAGGATCAGATTGTTTGTAAACGTTTGAATCCATATTGTTGTCAGCATACTTTACCTGAAATACCGTGTAGTGTTAGGCCAGTGGTTTTGGAATTACAAACTCGTTCAAACTTTGAGCTAGTTTCTGATATTGTGTTATGGTAGTGAGATGCGTATCTCTATCACAAAAGTCTTTAAAAGAACTTACAGTGAGATTCTTCTTGAAGGTTCTACGAGTGGAAAAAGGAAGGTTCAAAGAAGCAACCTTACTACATCCATTTTAAGGATGGGAGGCCTCTGGTATTTGCTGCTCTTTTTGATTCTTGGCAAAATTCAGGAGGTGATCCGTTTATCATTTTAATTAAATTGTAATTTCTGTTAATTTCATTTATCTTTTAAATCTTTTCTTGAAGTTATGGAATAACACTTTCTTCCCTACTTGCAGATGAGACTCTTTACACCTTCACGATTTTGACAACTTCCTCATCGTCAGCCCTCCACTGGCTCCATGGTAAGCAAGATATCCATTGGCTATAGGCGGCGCCTTTTCTTAGGCTTTTTCCATCTGTCAGTGAATTGATTTTCTTAGTTACACTCACTAGTGATTCTCAGAAATAGAACTTAATAAACTTATGAAATTTGGTTTTATAAATTCTCTGTAGATTGTTGAAGCCTGAGTTCCATGTTCTTTAATATTAAGTTTGGTCGAACCTCCACATCAATGGAGATATGATTATGAAATTTGAGCTTCATAATAGTATGAAGTTGTTACTGTTTTCATGCTATAATTGATTTGATAAGCTCCTTTAGAAATTAAATATCTGTAATTGCAAACCTGCTACCTGAGAATCTTGAAATTGTAAAGGTACTGAATCAGAAAATGACAAGGACAGGCTATTTGTGCAATGTATTGTTAACAAGTGGACAAACACAAAACCTTGGTGTTACTTTAATCATGAGTGTAGTTTTTTCTTGTATAAAGCTTACATTATAAACAGCTATTCGTGATAGTTTGATTGATTGGGGGAGTCTAGATTTTACGCTAACATTTGCTGCTTTCACTATGCTTACTTTACACGTGAGTGTGTTAATTTTACATGTTAGAAAGAATGCCAGTAATTTTGGGTGACAAGGATTCAGTCGACACATGGTTAGATGATCCCTCAACGTCGAAACTGAAGCCATTACTTGCACCATATGAAAACTCGGATTTGGTAAGCTTAATTACCTGGTTCTATCTTATAATGGTCTTTCCTTTTTCACATGCTTGAGATTGCACTTTCAGGTATGGTATCCAGTAACTGCTGCAATTGGTAAGACAACTTTTGATGGACCCGAGTGTATTCAACAGGTATTGTTAACCAGTTCCCCTATGCTTATGTACAACTAAAGGTCTCGAGCTGCATCTGTAGTTGCATTAAACATATTCTCAGAATCACCTCATGGAACCCTCTCAATTCTCATATAGCAAGCTATTTTGCACACTTTGCATGCTTATTTGATGATTATTCCACATGCAGATACCGCTAAAGGTTTCACAAAGTAGCTTGATCTCACAATTTTTCTCAACAAAGCAGCCTAAAACAGACAAAGCAGGCAAAGAAACCAAACCTACGGTTGAATGTCATGAAGAGCCTGTGTTTTCTGACAGCACTATGAAAGTTGAAGAAGTAGACGAGGAGAAAGATTTATCAAATGAAGCCAAAAATTTGGGTTCTCAGAATATTGTCAAAACAGAACAATATATTGAAGATAAGTCAGCGGCTACATCCCAGCCCGAATCTGTAAAGAATGAAGTTAAGGACGATACGAATGAAGAATGCAAATCCATAAAGACTGGTCATACTCAAAAAACAGGTGAGAGCAATTCCAGCATACCGGCTGAGTCCAGCGACCTTAACCTCCCAGGATTATTAAAAGAGGAACCAATGACTGAAGGCCATCTTTGCTTTACTACAACCGAGGAATCAAATCAGCATGAGCTCCCTCAGGAGGCTGTTGAAGAAAAACCAGGAAATGAAATCCAGAACAGAGCTTCGACCTGCGAAACCATGAATGAAGGTGACTTAGAGTTTAACAAGAAGTCTTCGGGAAAGAGTGGAACAAAGCGAGACTATGAGGCCTTCTCTGCTAAAGAAAAGCCATGGAAACACACTGAGAAGTTGAAAGATGTAAAAAGCTATGGTAAACAAGGAAGAAAGCAAGGAAAGGGGAAGACCAACATTAAGAAATCTAAGGAGACTCAGTCTACATTACATTTCTTTTTCGATGAGAAATAGTTCAGTGTCTATATAATATAACCTTTTTGATGCTTTGTATGATGTATGTTGTGCTTGTTAGGAGTAATATTAGCCTTTTTGTTTTTTTTGACTATTGTGGTTGACTGGGCAAAGTGTATGTTATGTCGTTGCTAGGATGATTATGGTATTTGTTGTCGATGGTTTTTTTTTTTTTTTTTTGTAACTAGATAACTGCAATTAATCATATTGTTTTGCAGTTTACACCAGTCTTCTTATGTTATTTAAATATCACTAAAACTATATATACTTATATACATATTATTAAACGTTTGTAAAAGTTATACACAAATGAAACAAAAATAAACTATTTGTCTAAGGTTTTATAGAAGATCTAGACGCTAATACATCACATATTCATAGTATTTTGTTTTTTTGTCAAACTAAAAGGCATGTGTACTTGCACATTCCGAAATTGAGTTTCACCACCTGCGTTATGTAAGAATTTGGTTAATGAACCGGTCAGTTGTGGTCCAATATTGACAAAAAAAACATATTCATAGTATTTAAAAAATATGATTTTAATATGATTTAACTTTTATAATCAAATTATTCTATAAATCAAAATTCACACAAATTTACTTTCAAATATTTTAAATTTTAATATTACATGAATTTATTATATTATCCTGCAATGTAAAACTAATAAACTATAATTTTATCTCAACCAAAATAAGAACGGGAAATTGGCTGGATAACACCATTTGAGTTTATAACTAAGGATCTAGCCCAAAACCCTAAGACTACAGTATTTAACATATTTTATATAATATTTATCATTATACCTTTTTTATTTTAATTTTTGTTTTCTTATTTACTCCAGTTCTAGTTTTATATACGATATATCTTTTAATAAAAAAACTAATACAAAGTTAAAAAAATTTTTTTAAAAAACATAAGTTTTTTCTACACATATTAAAACATAAATTTTTAAACAATGAACAATTATAATTATAAACACGAATATGTTATTAACTAATTTTATAGAGAAACACCAATATATTGAATATCTATTTGATATGTAAAACCATCAATTTATACCTAATTATTAAAAAAAAATCATGAACTTTAATTTATTTATCTTTTCAATACACGCACATTGATTTCTTACAGTCGAGGGACAGAAAAAACCGCTCTGATTTAGTCGGTTTCTCTGTCTACATAGAGTTCACTTCCTGGCTGGTTCATCGCTGATCTCCATTCCAAATCCCAATTTCACTTATCAATAGCTTTCTCTCCCACTACAAGAAAACACGCATTTAGCGACTGAATATTGTGACTGAACAATTCAGTCGCTA
>OVAX01004759.1:0-11652 GCA_900406405.1 Lepidium africanum | reverse complement strand
ATGGGACTGATTTGCGACTGATTGTGCAGTCTCAAAAAAAAAGTTTTCTTGTAGTGATTTACGAATAGAAGGTTGTCTAAAAAAGGAACCTCCGTTTTATTAAGTAGAGATTAACTACTAAATAAAAGTTAATCTTTAATACTTTTTTTCTCCTTTTACGACTAAATGCATTCAAGAATCATTTGAAATAAAGAATTATTTATACTATCAGTAATTTCAATGTAATCTCAAAGTAACATTTACTTGAAAGTTGTTTGATTCAAACATAATGACAAAAGGAAAAAAAAGCTCGCCCAAAAAGCAAGTCGCCAACTAGAACTCGACTTATACGTCGGGCCATAGAAAAGTGAAGATACCAGCTTCGACGTAAACTCTTGAGATCTTGGATTTTCTTTTAGTTGGGAAATTTCGTTCGTTTTGCTTCTGAAGTCTTTGTTATATACGCCAAAACTCATTGACTTGGTTCGGACCAAAAGAGAAAGGAAAAAACACGTCCCACTTTCAGTTCTTTAGGTGATATAATAAGTTCACTTGATTTTACACATTCTAATCCACAAAAGAAAACGAAAATAAAATCAAAGTGAAGAATGTTAATGGGGTTTTATGTCTGGCTTTTCTTAGTTCTCTTGCAAATCTTCTCAGCTTTATTCTTAGTCTTGCTCAAGATCAGTCTGGTAAAACACAAATCTAAGACCTTTCCCAAACTCGCTCTGCTTTTCAAATTGTTATGTTAATGATTCTTTTTTTTTTGTAATTTCAGGATTCACCAGTTTGAGTTGTGGTTTGCCAAGAGGGGATAGCTTTAGTGAGCAAGGAACAAACATTAATTACATCTCAGATGCGAATTTCATCAATACCGGTGTTAGTAAAAGCATCAAACAAGCATACCAGGCTGGGTTTCACCAACGATACTGGTATAAATCACTTTCTCAAAATCAGTGAATGTTTAATTTTTTATTGTTTTTTCTTTCTTATATGAATTTGAAAATCAATGAATGTTGTTAGCTTAAGTCTCACGCTTTTCTTTACTTCTTTCACAAGGAACCTTCGGAGTTTTCCACAAGGCATAAGAAACTGCTATACCTTCAACCTAACCACAGGTGACAATTATCTAATCAGAGCCACTTTCCTTCATGGTTATTATGACGACAACCCTTCAACGCAATTTGACCTCCACCTCGGCCCTAACCTTTGGTCTACAATTTCAACCACTAACGAGACAGAAGCATTTTTCTTCGAGATGATTCATCGTTTGACCACTATCATCAGTTGATGCAATGATGAACATCAAATCGATTTACGGTGTGAACAAGATTGACTGGGAAGGAGATCCTTGCGTGCCACAGGATTATAGGTGGTCTGGTGTCAAATGCAGTTACATTGACAATGAGCAACCGAAGATTACTTCATTGTAAGTATAGAGTTTGCTCTGTTTTTAGGAACAGAGTTTGCTGTGCTTTTTGGAACAGAGTTCGATTTGTTCTTCATATGCTTTTTTACAAAAGGTTTTCAAATCTTTTGATTTTTGAAAATAGGAACTTGTCTTTGATTGGCTTGACTGGAGAGATACTGGAATTCATATCAGACCTTACCAATTTAGAAGTTCTGTAAGTAAATAATATGCTCAACTCTGTTGGAAAAATGCTACAAAGTTGTAATGTAGATGTTTTAATGATTTTCTTTTCTTTGTTGACTTTGCTTTTCTTACAGTGACTTGTCAAACAATACTTTAACTGGTTCGGTTCCAGAGTTTCTAACAAACATGGAAGCCTTAAAACTTATGTAAGTTGGAGCACAAAGAGGATTAATTCTAAAAGTTATACTCTACAAACTCCCACAAAAAACAATTTTGTAACCTCTGTTCACTCTGTTTTCTGCAGTAATCTATCAACCAATGAGCTAAACGGTTCAATCCCTGCAACTCTCCTTGATAGATCACGTAGAGGATCGATTTCATTAAGGTGATAATCCGTGTATGTGAGTGAGAAAAAACACAAACGAGAGCTTTGACCTTACTAATCAAATTTGTCTTTCTATATAAAACTCTAGCATCAACGGAAATACTGGGCTCTGTTCATCTGCTGCATGCTCTACGTTGAAGAAGAAGAAGAAAAACACGGTTATTGCACCTGTTCCAGCATCACTTGTCTCAGTCTTTCTTATTACAGTTGGAATTATTACATTCCTTATCCTCAAGAATAAGAAGAGAGCCAAGCTTAATTTCAATCTCAACTCAGATACTGGTACGACACCATTATATTCAACGTCTCGCCAAGGTTATGAACCTCCCATGATCGCAAAGAACCGGAAATTGACTTACATGGATGTTCTTATGATCACAAACAATTTTGAGAGGATTCTTGGTAGGGGAGGTTTTGGTGTTGTTTATTACGGAATATTGGGTAAAAATCCAGTTGCTGTTAAGATGCTAACTGAGTCTACTGCACTGGGTTACAAACAGTTTAGAGCCGAGGTAATAAAATATTGGATAGCTAGGTGATCGCTCAGGTTTTAACCCTATATTCAACTGCAAGTGCACATCAAATCCTAGTAGTANTGCAAGTGCACAACAAATCCTAGTAGTATTTAGGGGTCGAATTCCACAAGGAACCAATATCACACTTTCGATTCTTCTATTCTTTTTCAAGCTATATCAATTCAAAACTAGTAATTTAAACTAACAACTTAACGAATGAGAAATATAATTAAAAAGCAGCAGGCATCGGATATTCGTTCAGGAAATAGAATTCTTATCAGGGAAACTATTCAGGGTACTTTTCAGTTCTTATTCTCGACTTGAACATAAATTCTAATAGGCCAACTGTCGTTGCACCTATTACTCTATCTACTAACCTAGAGATCCTAACTATCGTTGGTTCCACATTGCAAATAGACTTTATTCAATAAGGTTCAATTGTCCACAATTGCTCTTAACAATCAAGACTCGTTGGTTAAACACAATTGCTCATCTAAACTAAGTCTGATTCTCAGCAAGTTTTTGGAATGCTAACAACCTAAAATCATAGATTAGTTGATCAGCCTAACCTAAGCATTAAACAATAATTTAGATGGAGAATTATCTATTTATCAATCCCTATTTGTTCCCTAACAGTAGAATTCTAAATCCCTAGAATCCCTAAACATGACAAGTAAATTACTCAGACATGGAAGAAGAAGAAACAAAAATCATATTGAATGGAAACAAAAATTGAAATTAAATCAAAGAGGGTTCATAAATTCTTCTCAATGGTTAAGAAATCTCTTCTCCCTTGCTTACAAAGCTAAAAACGAGTTCTCAGAAGTCTCTAAAGTCTGTTGTGTCTCTAAAACAAAAATATATAAGGCTATATATATATTCCTAAAAACGCAGGTACAAAACAGGAAAATTAGGTTTCTTCTCGCGACGTCATTGATCGATCGATCACTGGTATGTGGTCGATCTCCCAAGTTGCCAAGTCGATCATCTGGTCAAGTGCTTGAACCTTCAGGTGGTTGATCGATCGAGCACTGAGTATGAGATCGATCAACGGGTCGAGCGCTTGAATAACTGAGTGCATTGATCGATCGGTCAAAGGATTGATCGATCGAACTCTCTTCTGGTTGAAAATTCCAGAAATTGCTCCAAACCTTTACAATGCAATTCAATGAGCATGATTCCAATTCTTCGTGTTTTTGACCTTAAAAGACTCTAAAATACAAACAAAGACTTGAAAATAACTGAATTAGCAAGCTCAAAACCGATAAAAGTGAGGTATATCACTCGGCACTTTGGCCAAATTTTCTACATAATGAATGGTATTTTGATTGAGTCTTGGATCTGTTATTTTTTTTGTTTACATGTTAGGTTGAGTTGCTTCTTAGAGTTCATCACAAAGATCTCACATGTCTTGTTGAATATTGCGAAGTAGGCGACAAATTGTCATTAATCTATGATTTCATGGCAAATGGAGACTTGAAAGAGCACTTATCAGGTCTGGTTTTTATAGAAAATATATATCCTTGATATGTGGAAACATGTTAAGGTCTAGTTTCGAAGTTCTGATCTTTGTTTGAACAGATGGTTTCAGGAAAGCGTGGATCACCTATACTTACTTGGGAAGGAAGGCTTCGTATACTAACTTGGGAAAGAAGGCTTCACATAGCAGTGGAATCAGCACAAGGATTGGAATATTTGCACAATGGATGTAAACCGCAGATAGTACACCGCGACATTAAGACGAGAATTTCCACGCTAAGCTTGTTGATATAGGTGAATGGGTAGGTTTGAGGCTATCAAAAGGAGATATTAATAGCATTGTTGATCCTAAGCTTCAAGGAGACTTTGATCCCAATACCATATGGAAAGTTGTTGAGACTGCAATGTCATGCTTGAATCCATCTTCTTCACGGAGACCAACGATGACTCAAGTTGTAATGGATCTGAAAGAATGTCTGGACATGGAGATGTCAAGAAACATAGGAAGTCGTATGACAAATTCAACTAACGATTCTTCAAATCTTTCCATCAATTCTACGGAGCTTAATCCTGGTGCTAGGTAAATCAAATTTGTTTGAAGCTAAATTATTTTTTCTCTACACACGTTTCTTTTGTTCTATATGTGATGAATAAAGTCAGTCTTAGTTGTATTATGTTTCTCTTATTTGATATAATTGTATCCTAGATTTCTTGTGAAGCAATTCATCTTTATTTTCTTCTGCTTTTTTAGTAACAATAGCCACCTCTAGTTTTTTTTTGGAAATGCAAACTAAAGATCCTCTAAGTCTTTTTTTTTTTTTTGTCATCTGGGAATTTAATTAAAGCAAAGGGCATGAAGCCCACCAAGATTTGAGTACAAGCAAGGTAAACGAAAAAAAGGCAAAGCCTAAAAACAGAGTACTAAGACTCAGAGCCTTGAAAGCAAGGCAAAAGACCAAAGCAATTATCAGACCAAACTAGGCAAAGGTCGAGAAAGAAGCTCTATGTTTCTCCCTTTCTAATGTTGCTTCCAGCCACGGTGGTGCGCCTCTAGCTAGATAAGATGTGAGTCGAGCTTCGTAGATTACACTCCTTGCAATTTTCCAAGCGCTTGTATTAGCCAAAAATGAAGAAAGGCTGAACTTGCAATTCACGAAACCGTCCAATAGAGCCAGGATTCGACTCGTATAATGCCTAAACTTAGGCCATCGTTGCGGTTGTGAAAGTGTTATCACTCCCTTGTTCTCTAAGCTCATCTCATTATCAATATGAAGATCTTTCAAACTTTGTAAGGATCACACTACACCCTTGAAATCTGCAATCATTTTGTTCTTTGAGCAAGTGAAGGCGTCTCTAGAGTGAAAAATTGAATCACCTAAATGATCCCGTAAAATCCACACTCCTCCATCAAGTAATGATCCCTTTCTCCTAACCACACTCAGATTACATTTAATAGTTCCTGAAGCACGTTTGGACCAGGGTTGACGTGAAGAGGATATAGGCGAAGAAGCTATCGTAGATTCCTCAATTATCTTAGCCTCTTCCCAACTTCTAACCTCGTCCAAGGCATTAGCAATTACACAATCACTATTGCTTGTTTTCCCGTCAAAAACCAGTTGATTTCGTTGTTTCCACAAGCCCCAGATAATCCATGGAATCGCTTTACGAAAATGCTTACGAGTATCATTCACATATATCTGCTCAAATACATTGTCCATATACTCCTCAATAGACATATGTCCCTTGCCAATCGATATATGAGCTGCTTCCCAAGTGTTTCTTGCAAATACACATTCAAACAGTATATGACTGATGGTCTGTGTATGATGTGTACAGACCTTGCATCGTGCATCTACATCCATACCACGGCTTCTTAATCTATCTACTATGGCTAGAGCACCCGAAAGAATATGCCACAAAAACAGTCTAATCTTAGGTAGTGTGTTGATCTTCCAAATTTTGCTCTTGACTTTGTTTAACCGTTGAACATCATCGGGTTCCGGTATCCTACATGTAACAGGTTGAGCAACAAGCCATGAGCCACTCTTCACACTATAATTTCCTTCTTTTGTAAAGGGCCAAATCCATGACTCAGACTTTCCTAAACACGGAGGATAAGCCTTCATGTATGCTATATCCATGGGCAAGAAAAGTTCCTGCATCCACTCTGGTTTCCACTCCCCATTGGTATGTATCAGATCCGCCACTCGTAAATTCACATCCATTAGGCTTTCTTTATTACATGGCATTCTAGGCTGGTCATCATATATCCATTTATCCAACCATACTAGAGTATCCTTACCATCACCAATGTTTTGCATAAGGCCTCGCTCCAAGAGTTCCCGGCCAAACATGACACTTCTCCATGCATAAGACGGTCTACTTGTACTTTTGGATTCAAGGAAACCGGAGTTCAGAAAATAGCGGTCCTTGTAGATCCTCGCCAGTAGTGACTGCGGTTCCGTAAGTACCCTCCATGCTTGCTTCGCAAGCAAAGCTTGATTGAAACCATGTATATCCCTAAATCCCAAACCGCTTTCATCCTTTGCTTTGCACATGCGCTCCCAAGAAACCCAATGTATCTTGTTTTCTGTTTCTTTGCTATTCCACCAAAAATTTGTAATAGCACTTAAGATTTTCTTGCATTGATGTTTAGACAATTTGAATCATGATATAGCATACACAGGAAGTGCTAATGCAACCGATTTGAGGAGAATCTCCTTACCTCCAAGTGATAATGATTTCGAATACCAGCCACTTGTTCTTGCCTTTAGCTTATCGGTTATGTATGCCAATAGAGCAGCTTTCAATCAGGTAAAACACTCAAGAAGGCCAAGATATTTGCCATTTCCCCTTCTTGAAGGATACCACAATACTCAGACAGTAGCTGCTTCATATATTCGTCTATCTTGCTACCAAAGGTAATAACCGACTTGCTAAAATTGATCTCCTGTCTTGAAGCGTTTCCATAAAGTTGCAAATAATGCAGAATTTCGTTACACTCTTTGAACATAGATTTGTATATGAAAACACTATCATCTGCAAAGAGTAACTGTTGGATAGGTGGACCAATCTCTGTGATCCGAAGACCGGTAATCCTCCCTTCAAACTCAGCCTTTCTCATTACATGTGTCAACGCCTCTGCACACAATATAAAAATAAATGATGATAAAGGATCACCTTGCCCTAACCCTCTCTCCAATTTGATAAATCCATGAGATTCCATTGAGGAGGATCGAGTATGAGACTGAGCTGATACACTCCATAATCCATTTGACCAAACGTTCGTGGAATCCCAACCACTCAAAAAGGAGCTTTAAGAATCCCCAGTCAACTCGGTCATAGGCTTTATCCGTCTTTATAGCCATGTAATTTACATTACACTGTTGGTTGGTTTTTAATGCATGAATAACCTCGTGAGCGATCAGAATATTGTCGGATATGATTCTACCCGCAACAAAAGCACCCTCTGTTTCTGTAATCAAGCTTGGAAGACACGTTTTCAATCTATTACTCAAAATGCGAGACACAATCTTATAGACCACCGAGCATAGGCTAATAGGTCTTAGATCACTCATTCTTTTCGAATTCAACACCTTTGGAATTAAGCATATTTGAGTATAGTTCAAATCACTTGGCATCTTACAATCATTGAAAAAACCTGTCACCTCTTTTATCACTTGAGCACCAACAATTTCCCAATACTTTTGGAAGAAAACTCATGTCATTCCATCAGCTCCTGATGCTTTATGACTTTGAATACTGAAGGCAGCCATTCTAATCTCATCAACCATGACTAACTTAGTCAATGCATCATTTATTTCACTTGTCACTCGGGTTTAGACCATCCAATAATTCCTCGGCTGAGCTCGGATTTGAAGAAGAAAATAGTTGGCGGAAGTAGGACACAACAACTTCACCTTTTGATCCTTCCGAGAATTGTTCTTCTCCCGCCTCATTAAGAAGGACTGCTATATGATTTTGTGCTCGTATACGTTGAACGCTTCCATGAAAGAACTTCGTATTCTATCTCCATCACGCAACCAATTTTCTTTACAACGTTGCTTCCAATATAGTTTCTCTTCACGATAAGCTTGTGAAAGTTTACTCTTGAGATCTTGAACTAACATTAAACATGAATGAGGTTTACTACCTTCGGCATCTAAATGCTCCTTTAACTTCTGTATTTTCACCTTGGCATTACTATCTGAATGTTTTTTCCATCAAGACGCTGCTTTCCTACACTCGACTATTCTTGTAACAAGGTTACCTGAATTTTCTGCTCCATTACCGTTCCAAGAAGTGGAGATTACATTCTTAATTCCGGGTTTAGAGAGCCACCTTTTTATCAAAAATGAACCTTTTATGTTGACTTGATGATCCTTGCATAAGGCTAATAAATACCGGCCTATGGTCTGAGCTAATTCGTTCAAAAATATTTCGCATGAGCTTGCGGCCATTGCTAAAACCACTCTGTATTCCCCAACGCTCTATCAATTCTACATTGGATGTACATATTGTTTCTTGTTCCTGCCCAAGATAAGCAATTACCACTACAAGGAACTTCTCGTAGTTAACAATCATCTAACATTCTCCGGAAAGGGAGGAAGGAGCTTGCGGGTCTTGGAGGGCCACCTAACTTTTCCATATTATCAAGGATCACGTTTAGGTCCCCAGTCACAACCCACACCGCAGTCCTATCCCATCCAATATCAACCAATTTATCCCAAACATGCTGTCTTTGAGCTTGCAATGACTCACCATACACAAAAGTAACAAAAAATTCCAACGAACCCAACATGACTTTTATATCAATTAAGTTTTTATTGAAGTACAATATAACCGAACTGTAAGAAGATTTCCACAACAAGGCTAGTCCTCCACTCTGTCCATCAGGTTCCACAACATGTAGCTTATCATATCCTAACGATTTCTGAATATTCTCAACAAAACTAATGGAGTTCTTCGTCTCCATGAGGAACACAAAATCAAGGAAATACTCTCGCCATAAATACTGTAAAGTCTGAACTGTCAGGTTGTTCCCCAGTCCCTGACAATTCCAGCACAAAAGACTCATCTCAACATTGGCGGTTCCTTCTCCGGAACCACCGTAATAGAACTGCGCTTTGCAGATTTTGGTCCTGCTTCATCTTGTTCACCAATCACAACCTTTCTCTTAGGCGTAATATCACTCTCATCTTCAGCTGGTTGTTTAACTTTGTAAACCATCATTGTCTTTCTCTTTTGTTGCTGTCTTTTCCATTTGCTAGGCCTCTTTCGATATCTATTATACCATTGATTAGCTCCAGACGACTCAGCAACATCATTGATGTTCTTTGTAACCATAGAGCCAACAGTATTTCTCGTAGCCGCAAAAGAGAAGGATTTGTTTACACCAGGCTGCTGTACTTCTTTTAACGCCAAGGCCAAGTTATTAGTTACAGCGTCATGTAGATCATCGACCACCGTGATTGATTGTTGTGCACCAGAGAAATCGAAGACCAAGCCCCTCCCTTGTTCAAGTCACTTGACACTTTAGGAGCTTTTTCAAGACTAAGAAAAGATCTCTGGCTTTTTGGATCCTTTTCAAGTTTCTAGACATGTCTACGAAGTCTGAAAACTCTAGCCATTTTTTCTTCCGGGTCTTGAACAGACATGTAGTTTCGCATCACATCCAACACCTCCTCTGCTATTTTTGGTTTGCCGGTACGTTCATCAATCCCCAAATTGTCTGCTGGTAATACCCCTTTCAATGGGTCATCGTCGTTAAAGACATAACTCATAGCTTTTGTCCTTAATTCTTTCCCCACCATAGCAACATGTTGTCGGTTCATAGGATTGAATGGACATCTCATTTTGTCATGAGTGAGTATCTAACATTGATAGCATCTTTTCCGTACCCTCTCATACTAAAAGTTTATAGAAGCTCATAATCCTTAAAGTTCTTCAATGGTTTAGCCACATCAAAGAGGACCTTTACTCTAATGAATCCTTTGCTTTGAGGTTTCTTCGGATCAAACAAAACTTCCTCCACATGGCCTAGAAAACCAGCCATCTTAGTCAATACATCAACATCGTAGCAATCTAAGGGAATGTCCCTTAATCTCACCCAAATTGGAAGGAACTGCAGAAAGTCTAAAGTAGCTTTCTCCTCCCAATGTTGAATTATCACACACCAATCCTCATATGTCCACATACCAGAGTTTAGGACCGTCAATAGATCAGACTCTACATTAAATATAAATTGAAACTTTTCATTCAAGAGTGCAAAGCCTCGACATCGTCCATTGGTTCGCCATAGCCTTGGCATATCATGAATGAAATCCGACATTCTCTGACAAGCCGGATTCAATAACTTTCCCATTAAGCTACACCCGTTTCTCTCAACGGCACTATGCTTTGGAGCACACTTCAACTTGTAAGGCTTACTATCATCTAGATTCATCCTCTCAAGTTCTCTCTTTAGAGTTGATGACATGATTTAAAGCTTTTTCAGAAAAAAATCACAAGGATTTACCATACTTCGCTTAAAGATCTTTTTAAAGCTTTAGTCAAAAGCACTAGATCGAAAAACACCACTAGAAACACCTGCGGCGCTGCACTATCACACCCTCCACTTAGGGTACCACAGTAAAAATTAATTGCTTTCGCGACAAGTAAGGAAAACATATCAATTAAAAAACAAGAAAAGGAAATATTCTCATGTAAGTAAGGAAAATTTCGAATCACCAACCCCAGCCAACTAGAGTGAAAGCCTCTAGGAGAAAAGGAGAGTCCTGAGCCTCGTTACACGAGAATTACCGTTTTTAATCTTTTAGTTTAAGATCCTCTAAGTCATGAGTTTAATTGTAGTTTAATTGTTGATAATCATTATTAAAAAAATGAAAATAAAGATGAATTCCCAAAAAGTCCTATAGTAACAAATTTAAATAAATATGGAAGAACAAATTACATGTTTAACTATGTATAAAATGATCAATACCATCTTATCAATGTGCAAATGTAATTAGGTAAGAAAATCATTATGTGTTTTCTTTTGATTTTTTTTGTCAAACAATTGGACCGACAAAGTCAGATCAATAGTCTATCCCACCTTTTAAAATTTCTATTTAATCTAGTAATTACGTAGAGGGGAGGAATCAAACCCTAGATGATATAGCCATTAACTGGATCATTATAACAACTAGACTGAGAAGAACTTGACCTGTGTTGTAAATAAATGGAAAGATTATTAATGTATAGTTTTTAACGTATGTTTTAGTTGACCAGAAATATATAATTATTTAATGTATGTTTACGTTACTACTAGTACTATTTAATATTTTATTCTATTTTGACCAAAATATATAATTATTTAATGTATGATTAAGCTGCTATATATATGTATAACCACTCTTAACAATGAAGACTCACCTACACAAGAAAAACAATAACAAAATATCAAACAAATATTGTAAAAGTGGTTACCACGACGAAATATGTTGTCGCACTTGTTTTCACGGTTTTCTTTGCCATATCTTATGTTCATGGTCGTACTGCAACTGCAACAGATAGTATTCCAAGTGAGTTTATATTTTTACTGACATTGGCATGATTTTCATTTATTTTGGAAGTGAATGTTTATATTGTTAAAATGTTTTTAATAATAAACAGGTTTTGGAGTGAAGGACAGAGAGATCGAATGCTTTTTTGATATA
>OVAX01004758.1:0-11658 GCA_900406405.1 Lepidium africanum | reverse complement strand
ATTAATTCGCATGTTTTCAGAATGTTTGTTTGCATTTTAGAGTCTTTTTCAGGTAAAAACACGTTCAAAGTCTGATTGTACTCGTGGAGAATAGTTAGGGATGAAACAGAGCAATTTCTAGAATTTCAGCAAAAGCCTCTTGATCGATCGATCAAAACCAAGATTGATCGATCATTGCCCTTAGCTAGATGTGCGCTCAACCTTGAGATCGACCTTCCACTCATGGATCGATCGATCAAGCTGTTCAAGGAAGATGCGCCCGACCTTCTAATCGACCGAGACCTGTGGGAGATCAACCAATCAACCATGATCGATCGATCAACCCTTTGATCGGTCGATCCACGAAGCTGCGAGAAGATAACCTAGTTTTTCCTGTTTTGCACCCACGAGTTTTTGAACCAATAAAAGGATCGTGTTTATTTTATTTTTGAGATACAGACGTTTTTTGACGACTGAGAGTTCTTGTAAGCAAGGGAGAAGATTTCCTCCATACTTTTGAGAAAATTTCTAAACCCTTTTTATTATTTAATTGCAATTTCATGTTTTTCATCATCATGTGTTCTTTATCTTCTTTAATCATGTCTGAGTAATTTCANTCTGAGTAATTTCATTGTCAAGTTTAGGGTTTTCTAGGGATTTAGAAATCAATGATTGGGGAATAAATAGGATTGATAGTTAAGGATTCTCCATCTATGCTTTTGCTTAATGCTTAGATTAGCTTGATCACATAATCTATGATTCTAGGTTGTTTACTTTCCAAAAGCTTGTTAAATTCCTGAACTAGTATAGATGACCAATTGAGCTTAACCAACGATAGTTGCTTGTTAGGATTGATTGTGGATAGTTGAACCAATTCGATAAAGCCTAATTGCATCTTGGATAGTTTAAGTGTCGAATAAAGCCACTTATGTTTAAGTGACCAAATAGTTTAAGCATCCTGAATAGTTTAAGCATCCTGATTAGATTTCATCCTGAATAGTTGAGTTTATTTTTAAACTATCCTGGATGATTGCATCCTGAATAGTTTAAGGTTTAAGTGACCATTATGTTCAGGTTGCTTGTTTTTAAACTATCCTGGATGATTGCATCCTGAATAGTTTAAGCAGGTAGGGAAACTATTCAGGATGCTTAAACTATCCTGGATGATTGCATCTTGAATTAAACAGTGACCAAAATTTATGTTTAAGTGTTCCTGAATAGTTTCCCTGATTAGATTTCTATCTCCTGATGATTGCCCGATGCCTGATGCTTTTATTATTTGCATATCGTTAGATTGTTAGTCTTTTATCCAATTCACTTTTGGTATAACTTGAATTAGAATTGAGTAATCAAAAGAGCAAACTTGGTTCTTCGTGGATTCGATCCCTAAGTACTACTACTACATTGTTGTGCACTTTCAGTAGATTCATAGGGTTAAAACTTTTTGAGATCAATACTCGTTTCTTTGGTTTGGCTCGCTATAATTCTATAGTTGATGCTTTATTAATCCTCTTTGACTAAATCATTCAGCTAGCAGTAGAAGATTTCGAACCATTTTTGACATTGTGTCCCGTTTTCTGCCTTTTACTTTGGTTGATGGACTTGATTCTATTCTTTGGAAACATGCTGACAATGATTTTAATGCTTTTTCTCCTCTTCTACTTGGAGACAAATCCGAAATAGTGGTCCCAAGGTTAATTGGCATAAGCTGGTTTGGTTTTCTCAAGGTATTCCAAGACAATCCTTTATTACTTGGTTGGCTTTCAAGGACAGACTTTCTACAGGTGTTCGTATGCGATCTTGGAGACTGACTCAGGGCTGTGTTCTCTGTGGTGAACCAAATGAATCTCGTGATCATTTGTTTTTTGCTTGTCCATACAGTTTTACTATTTGGAATGATCTGTGTGGCAAATTGCTTGGTAAACCTATTATTCCGGATTGGCATGATACTATCTAGGACCTTCTCAGCTCTCGATTTAGTCTCATTGACATGATTTATTTTCTTTGGTTTTCCAATCAGATCTTTACTATCTTTGGGTGGAGAGGAATGATAGGATTCATGGTCGTGTGTGGTCTACAACCTCTTCCCTTGTCCGACTCATTGACAAGCTCATTTGAAATCGAATTTCGTTACTTCACAATGTATATCCGTATAAGTTGCATAGTTTACTTTAAAGATGGTTTGAAATAAAATTACCTTAATTCTTTATTTGACAAATTTACTGCTCTTGCCACTTGTACATAACTTTTTGTATGATCAATATATTTTCACATTTCATTAAAAAAAAACTTTAATATTTATAAAGTATAGTACAAGATCACAAACGCAATGTAACAAAAGTTGAAAGAGTATTTTAAGAATATTAACTATTGCATATTGAAACTTTTCAAAATAACATTTAAGGTGAGTAACCTTTATTCATTTATCATCTATTCCTTTTTGCGAAAAGCAAATGCGCGTACATCCATAGTCGTCGATCAAATAGTATACATACATATACAATAAACACAGGCGTATATAGAAATTTAATGGAGTCATGGGTTGTGTGTGGTTTGATGTACATAAGCATAAGTATTTTTAAAAATGAGCGACAAAAAAAAAGAAATTCAAAGTTGGAATCCAAGGCAGAGAGATGATAGGCCCACATTATCATAAATACAATCAATTAATTTGCTACACCTTATCAGAAAGTTCATAAAATCAAATGAGCCCACCTTCTCCTTCAATTAAGTTCTTCACCCACGCATTTTGTGGGTCTCACTTTACTCTTATGACTTATGTCCCTCCAAATTTCTAATTTTTTCACTATTTCTTAACATCTAAATATAACAATTTATATCCCAAAATTATAAAACATTCGTAATCCACTAATATCAACGTATGAGTATCGCATGACCGTATATATATGTTCACATACAAGTATATGGCCTTATTCAATGACTAAGGAGTTACATATCACATCAATCGTTATATAAACCTAAACACCTTATATTCATTATATCATTCCTCAGCAACTTGTTCCTCTTTTTCCGTAAATCAAGCATAAAAAAGAGACACTTGATCATCCAAGTATCTGATTTTTCAGATCCTAAACTATAATGTCTATGAAAGGGATCTTATCAGCAGAGCCAGATAAGCTCTCCAAAAGAAGATCTTCGACACACAAACGCGATTCCGGTGAGCTTGACGTGTTTGAGGCTGCTGTTTACTTCTCCGGCTACAATGAAGCTTCCTCCGGCGACCATAAAAACACACAAAAGTATGGCTATAGTGCGGCGAGAGAGGAGAATCGAAGGAGATGGGGAATATTAGGAGGAGGAAGAAGAATCAGCTTGGATTTGCCGATTAGATGTTCTGAACAAGTACACCATCTTCACCAAGATCATCATGAAGTTACAACAATCAAAGAGAGACTTGGTAACGTGAGACACAAGCAACCAAGCTCACCAGGTGGGAGAATCGCTAGCTTCTTGAACTCGCTATTTCATCAAGCGGGTTCTAAGAAGAGCAAGTTAAAGTCAAAGACAACAGATCGAGAGGTTGAAGAAGAGACCCCTGGAGGAGGATGGATGAGGAGGAGAAGAAGAAGCAGTATCAGCCATTTCTTGAGCTCAAGCAGATCTAACTCAAACACAACAACGACAACATCATCATCATCAAAATCTTTGTTTTCATCTTCAAGCTCAGGTTTTAGAACTCCTCCTCCTTACTTAAACACTCCCACCAAGAACTACAAGCAGTTCTTAAATTACACGTCTGCCACAAACCAAGTGGGAGTAGAGGAAGCCAAAAACAATGAAGAATTGTCTTGGCTAGATGAGAAACTCAAAGTGATGGAAAATCACTCAGAGAAAAAGAAGTTTTGGGCTGACAATGATAATAATGATCGAAGTATAAAGAGAGCAGGAGATGAAGATGAAGGAATGGAGAGTGATTCAAGTTCTGATCTCTTTGAGTTGCAGAACTATGAGTTGTCTCGTGGAGGCTTACCAGTCTATGAGACCACCAATGTAGCTAACATCAACAACACTCATATATAATCCAATCTCTCTGAGTGTTATCACAACTCCCATCAGATCTTGGTAAAATATATTCACTCATAAAACAAATTGTTTTTTCTCGATTTGTTCTTTGTCTGATTGTTTTTGAGTTATATGTAATTCTTTTTTGGGTTTCTTGGATTTGAGTGTGGAAGCTTTAATGATGTATTTGTTTGAGATTTGAAGTAGATTTGATAAATATTTAGTTCTTTTTGTCTACCACATGTATTTTTGTTTCTATCTCTTTACGTACTTTCCTTGTAAAATCATTTTTGTACATTATTGTAAATATATTAATTATCTGATCACGTGGTAAACCAAATTTTATTTCAGTTAAAATTATCGAAATTCCATGAAGAAAATTTGTCACTTACATAATATCAAGCTAGATTCACCGACCAGAAAATTTTAGCTATGATACGGACCATTTAAAGCGTTGATAATCATTAGGATAAAGTAAACATAATCAAAGAATATGAACCATAGATATCATATGGGACTAATAAATGAAGTTTAACCAGCCGGTTAAGTTTTGACTGGTTGGTTAATTAGTTATCAGTCCATCTTTTGTCGTCGGTTACGAGTCTTACAACTTATGCCGCCACTTCTTCTTGACTTAGTTTTGTATCTATAACATGAGAAAAAAAGACAATCAGACAAAAACTGGAGACTAACAGTAGTATCCACTTACATTTTTTTTGTTTCAAGTTATTTACCACGTCCAAACAATATGTTCATTCATAAACATCAAATATTATAATAAGAACTAGCAATCAATTACTTAATTTTCTTTTTTGGGTTGACATCAATAACTTAACATAGTATGCGTATAAGTTTTTTGTAGTCCTGTCACGAGTTGCGTCATAGAACTTCGATAGAAATGACAAAGTATAATTGATGTTTTGGTTGAAGATTGATTTAACCTTAAAACGATTATAATCAATTGCTTTAATTAGATAAATGTATTAACAAATTAATAAAGAACAAAAGAGATATAAGCTTTTGCCATGCATAGATTGCGCTTGCTTTTCGAATTTCGCATTTTGATATATTTATTAATGCATGCATAACGCGCTTGGACTACACTATATAGTTTTGGATATAGCCTTTTATATTTTGGATAGATTACTACTATATAGCCTTTTAAAGGATACTAATTATTTATAGGAAGTTGTATAGAAAAAAAAAAGGTGGTCGAAAGGTAGTTGTATAAATATCCAAAACTAAATGGGATATATTGGGGATGTCAAATGAATTTGGAAATATTAACAAAATCATATATTTTTTAAGCATTAAATATAAAATTTGAATCAAAATTATGTGTTATTTGTTATATCGTTTGTAAATCATACTTGGAAATCCATCAATTTGGTAGTGGATTTCCTTTTAAAATACAAAAACTTGAAATTCTTAATCCGATTCATAGTAAAACTATTTTAATTGGAGTATGGTGGGATTAGAACTTACCACATAGTGTCAAGCTAGATCAAAGACAATTTAATTAGGTATGTGGTTCTTGGCCTTAAAATTTCTAATCAAAACTTGTTATTTGGAGTTGGATTACAAAATTGTATTTCATATGATTTCAAAACTCGTTAAAAATCATGTTTTTAATTAGAAAGATATGAAGTGAAATGAAAATAATCCATGATGAATGATAAGAAACCAAATTGGACTTCAAAACCATGATAAATTACTCAAATTATAAAATTATCCATGATAAGAAACCAATGGTATAAATAAAATATCCATTCATAAATATTAGTCTTTGATAAGTTATATATAATATATCTGAGGAAATTGAAATTTGGACTTCAAATCAAAAATAACATAAAATCCTGATTAGAAATGAATTATGTTTATATAATATTAAGGAGATATGCTTGACGCTTATTGGTATATATACATGTATTTAAATTATATGTTATTCAAACATAAATTTTTATAAATCATCAACAGTGTTATTGAATAATAATTTTAGAAAATACAGTCAAATCCATTATTATTAGAAAAATTTTAAGGTTATGTTTTTAAGCGATTCTAAACAACTTAAAAATATTTTAGAGCATTCTTTTAGTTAAAATTGACAAAAATCTAAATCATATGGGTTTAGGTGAGTTTTGGAGGAGTTTTGGAAGAGATTTTAACAAATAATAAAAAGTTTCTTCTAAATGCATACATCTAAAATCATCTGAAGTTTCATAAAATCTAAATCATTCACCATCTTTTGAAATTCACAGTTTAATACACATCCTTAATCAAACAGATATATATAGATAGGAGGATATAAAATGTATAAGAAAAAACTCATGCCTATTGACAACAAAGAGAAGAAAACAAAACAAAATACTCATGCGACTAAAAACAATGATACATTGTCACCAATATAGAGAAATATGAAATTAATAATATGTAAAATTAATGGGTTTCTCCTTTCATTTAGTGGGTGGAGGGTCCAAACATGTGATTATCATAAAGTTTATGTGATTATGCAAAGTAAATTGATATAATAATGAACCTTGCAATTAAAGACAGTCGCTAATGGTATCTTTCGTGTACTGTTCGATAGTTAATGATTTACGTCAGTATGTTGTCATATCTACAATATGAAATTTTATTGAATCTCGATTTACTCCATTCGGACTAATTGCACAAAATTCTATATAAGACAACAATTAACTTTGGTTTAAGAGATGATTTGGTTCGGATCAATTTGATTTTGTTTAGTTTCTTTAAATGATGCCATTATTAACAAGAAGATACTCCATTGTTTGATCTAAGATAGTAAAATGTAAAGTTTAAAAACCTGGACTTTCCATTGTTGTCAAATATTATGATCGAAATCATTACTAATCTTTTTGATGCACAATGCACAGTGCTATTACTATTTGTTTTAACTTTTAAATCATTCTTTGAGACTTTTGTAAAAATTGAACAGACCCAGCTTGACCCCTGGTTAACGGGCTTTAAAAAGGCCTTGACTGGAATTGACTTTGCAAATTGGAATACCATATTACTTGTTTTTGGATTATTGTAATTATACATACTCGTTTTCGGGAAAGGGTTGATTGAATATCATTATCTACAAATATTTTTGTACTGTAATTTTACTTTTCATAGTTGCACCATCCTATATATTAATAACTTTTATAATTTAAATTAGGGCTAAATTTATATCAGAATCGATACAATTTAGGACAGCAAAAATTTATCCGTTTATCATTATTTTTTATCAATTTTATTCTTATAATTAGATTACTAAGATCTCAGTCATAACCAAAACTCATATCATAAAAAAAAAATTTCTTCTCCTTATATTAAAGAGGAATCAAACACCAATATATAAGGATTTATGAAATAATCATTACCACTAAAATATATATCCTCGGTAATATATCTGTTTATCATTATTTATTTTCTTTGGTTTTATTTATTTCATTTTTAACTTTGAGCCTATAAGAAATGAAATATATGCCAGAATTTTACTTACAACTTTTGTTTTACCTTCTTATTTACAACTTTATAACATAGAACTTTGAAAACGATCAAATTTTATAAACTAATAAAGTATTTTAAAGATTTACTCATTTTGTCTAGAAATATATTTTAAATGAGCATCTTTAAATTGTGCCCACAGATTTAAGCATTATTTAGTACTTTTAACTTGAGAAATTAAACTTTATACAAATAATAATACCCTAATCTTTACAAGCTACTAAACCCAAGTTAATATGTAATCATTTTGTATGATTTTTAATTTTATCTTTCTTTTTTTTTTTGGTAATGTTTGTTTTTTTTTAAATGCCTAAATCTGTAACAGTAAGTGTTATTTTTAAAAGTTTTTTTTCTGAAAAATTGTGGTTGATACATGATTAATTCAAACTAATATTCACACAAGGAATATTAATTGGAAACACGAGAATGAAAAAAATAAAAACATGAAGTGAATAGGAACTTAGCTTAGATTCCATCAACCTGAAAAGGGTGGTTGGTTGGCCAACAAGATGTGCTCTGGCTCCCACCAAAAAATTAAAGTGCTGAATTTTATGAAAAAAATTAAAGAAAAAGGGTTAAATTTGTAATAAAAGCAAAAGGTTTGGGAAGCGTCTGACACTTTGCCCAGACACCCTCCACCACTAATCTCTTCAATTTGCTGATTCTCTAATATATTATTTATTCTTTTTATGACCCCAAAGTTTCTTTTTCTTTTAAGGAAACCCCATACATTCTTCTTCTTAACTTATGCTTTGATTTGGATATATACTTTTCTAGAAACAATTTACTTATATATATAATATTTAAATTCTACGAATAATGTCTCCAACTTGCTATATAACATAAGCTTTGCCCATGTTGTTGAATTTTATATCTTTACAATTTCAAAGCTACCAACAAACCAAATAATTAACCGAAAAAATGTTTTTCTTGGAATATATATCCTAAAATTATAAAACTTTCTTAGGACAATGTTCATTGTGATCTAATCATCTATATCGCCTTTTTTTTTTCTTTGCATTGATGTCATCATTTAAGTACATATGTGCTCGAAATAGTGTGAACGCATCATTATTGTATATTTGTATGTTTGTCTTTGCAAAAGTTACATTGCATGCCAAGGCATTCTTTATATCTCTTTAATAACAAAACCATTGTATTTTAAATAAATAATGTATTTTGATATGTTATATTACATTTGTATGCTATTAGTAATTAGTTATAATCATATAAGGACAATTTTGTACAACTAAGTAACTATTACATATTTATCTTTTTATGTAAATTACATAATTAGAAATAGAGATAATTAAGAAAAATACCCACTTTTGAAATTTTATTATATGATATAGCCAAAGGTTTTCAAAATTATCCAGCCTACCTTATCTTCAATTTTTCACTATTGAACTTTTACCAATTTCTCCCTGCCCGTTTCGTTCCTCATCTTTTTCTTCTGTTAAGATCAACTCACAGTCTCATTTGTGACTCGCTTATTGCAATTGATTTTGAACTCCTGTTTTTTTCTCTCATTTATTTGTTTTAATAGATACACTGTTTATACCAAGCAACGAAACTAATTTTAGATTATGCAACTTAACCTACCAATATTAGAGCCGAAGAAAAAGATGAACTGTATATGGACAAGGACAAGCTATTATTAACATATATAGATATATAGTATACATATGCCCACATAAGTTACAATGAGATGTAATATTATGCCTTTGTCCATGTCCATATATATAAATTCAAATCACATTACACTTGTCCTTGTAAAGAAAAAGAGACAACATGGTCCATGTCCATATATAGATATATGGTAGTGGTGTACAGATGTCAACATAAGATACAATGAGATGGTATATGTTGGTGTCCATATTATGACTTTGTTAATGTCCATGTCTTTTTTAAAACTACAGTAAGGCAATTACACTAAACACTACAAGAAAACTGCTGTTTTGCGATGAAAAAATTCGTTGCAAAAGCGTCGTAAATCGGCTTTAGAGACGACCTTGCGACGCCAACAAATTCGTCGCTAATCGTTAGTCGCAAACCAATTAGTGTTGCTAAGACGCCGCAAAGCTTGCGACGACAAAAAAAGTAGCAAAAATGTCGCAAAAAGGTCATCGCAAAAATGAAGCAAGTTTTGCGACGTTTACCTTTGCAAGGTGGTTGCGACGTCTCAACTTGCAATGCTTCTGCTACATCCTGTTTTGCAATGTTTCTGCGACGTCCGGTTTTGCGACGTTCTTGCGAGACATATTTTGCGACGTCTTTGCAGGGCTTTATTTGCGACACACTTGCGAGGAACATGCAACGCCACCCTTGCGATGAACTTAATTTTTTTAAATTGATTATTAATTAATTCTGAATTAAAATAAATAAATTATGAAATTAGAAATTAAATTGAATATATTTATAAAGTAAAATGTTTTACAAAATTATGAAATAAAAATCTAAAAGTCATCTGATTGTTCTGGGTTCCTCGAGCCGGATCCAGTATCTTCGTCGATCATCTCCGCAACCGCCTCCGCTAACTCTGGGTCTTTCCTGGCCATAATCGACCATAACTGATCATATGATGTGATCTTCTTCGCTTGAAATGAGATCACAGCTTTTGCTTGAGCTAGCTTCTGCGACTGACAGTATCAAAAAGATACTGCGTATAATAATTAGGACCTCCAGCCATCTCAAATCATAGAAAAAATTAACTATGAACACAAAACTACTTAAAAAATTTAATAAAACTTTTAAAAAAATTAGAAATACTTTTCAAAACTATAAAAAAAATTTATAGATGAAAATACTTGAAAATTTTGTAAAATACTTTCTAAATTATATTACTACAGTAAATATTTTAATGCAGTAAATATAATTTATATGTTATGAATCATGTTAAAATCAAATAATTTCTTTTTTAATATATAAAATTAATTTTCTAAAGTTTAAAAACCAATTATTAATTATAAAATTTGTTTCAAAAATAACATAAATTTATTTGTAATTATAGAAACATGTTTTGAAATTCTTTAAAGCAATTTAAATTAAATAAAAATACTCTTTAATATATTTTAATACAATAAATACAATTTTAAATTACATAATCTCTATTATATTTAGTAAATATACTTTTAAATTGTTATGAATCTTTTTAAAATCAAATAATTTGTTTTTAATATATAAAATTAGTTTTCTAAATTAAAGAAACTATTTGTAAATTTTAAAATTCGTTTTAAAAATTGCAGAAACTTATTTTTAATTATAGAAACATATAATTATAGAATTTAATTGATTTTTAATTCTAAAATACATGAAATTATTTTGCAAAAGCGAAAAAAAAACTAATGATTCTAAGAACAAATTATGGATTTTAAAGCCTAAATCTAACCATTTCAACACCTAAATCATGATTCTTGTTCGAAAATATAACAAATCTAGCACATAAATCTAGATATAATTCACTAAACCTTAGAACTAAGAAATCTAGTTCTAGATTCAATCCATAAACCTAGAAATTGGATCTAGAAGAAGAAGAGGAGGAACGTGGTGGCTTACTAGAAGAAGAAGAGGAGGAACGTGGTGGTGGAGGCGAGATTTCGATGAGAGGAAGAACGGCGGCGAGAGGAGGAGAAGAAGAACGGCGCGAGAGGAGGGGAAGAAGAGTGGACGGCATGAGGGAGAAGGAGAAGAAGAGGAAGGCGTGAGGGAGAGAAGGAGAAGAAGAGAGGAAAAGAATATAGGAAGGCATGAGGGAGATAAGAAGAGAGAGTTGGGGAGAGAAGGAGAAGAAGAGAGGAAGGAAAAAGAAAGGAAACAGCGTAGATTTAATTTTTATGTGGCCATCGCAAATCCGTTGCAAGTTTGCGATGGCCTTGCAACGTTATTAGGGTTTTTAATTGCAACACCTTTACGACGTCGCAAAAACGTTGCAAAACATATTAACGTTACTCGGGTTAAATACACGAGCAATAATATAGAATATGTTCGGGATTGAAAGTAATATAGAATATGTTCGGGATTGGTTCCGAGAATCATAACGTAGTCAATATGATCGGTTAGACCGTCTTACAGTCTCGGTTTCAGGTCTTACGATGTCCTTGCGACGAATGCACCCTATTCGTCGTAAAGACATTGCAAGTCTGC
>OVAX01004756.1:0-11664 GCA_900406405.1 Lepidium africanum | reverse complement strand
TAGCAGCAGCAATAGCTTATGGACCTGGTGTTTTCTGCGGATTGGTGATTGGACATATCTTTGCTCCACACAAACATCGCTCAAGGAAGAGTTTCAAAGAATCAAGCACAAAGTAGTCATCGTTTATCTCTAAGTATTTGTCAAGCATGTGTTTTCTCCAAACACTCTTTTGTGTTTTGTAATTTTCTATCTTATGGTTTTGTAATAAACGTATTAGCTCTGAATTGATGTCTACCCAAATCTCAACATGTAATAGTTAGTATATATGATTAACTCCTCATCGTAGGATGTGTGTCAGTGTGTGGTTAACTAGAATTAACAAGTGGAAACTCTTAAGGCTAATCGAAGAAAGTCTCTCGGTGTAGCAACAAGTGTGATGATAATATAAGTTTTTGGCTAATATGATTTAGTTTACTTGAAAATTCAAGCAGAATCTATTTGAAGTTCTTTGTCAATCAAACTTTTATATTTCTATAAACCTTTTTAATTTGTTTGCAATGAAAGACATAACAAGTGTGACTGGTTGAACAAGCTAGATAACTCGTATTAAAATTAAACCAACAAAGAATTAAAGAAATATCAAAATAAGAAAAGTCTAATTTGAGAAAATCAGTTTGGTCAGTGGTCAAACATCACCTTTGCTATTTTCCTGTCACATTTGCTATCTTTCCCACCCAAATTTAATCCCAAAGAATTGATTGGCGATATGTCTACGGATTAGACCTTGTTGATTTAGACAAAGAAAAAGTATAATTCGAAGTTGGAAGAAAGCATTAGACCTTGTTGATTTAGACAAAGAGAAAGTATAATTCGAAGTTGGAAGAAAGCATGCTAATCATCAGGAGTCTTTCACTTCTTAATCAACTTAAAAGTCATTTGTGTAAAACTTCATGAATTGTACCTGTTAAAACGAAACATATTTGGTACCATGGAACATCCATTGATTATTTCATACCGGTATATTAGAGCCCGATTTGATACCTACAATTCTGTTTTTACAAGAGATACAATCATATTAGATAGATTAGTTATTCAATTAAAATCTCCATACAAACTCTCGATACGTAGCCATAGAGTGACAATAAAAACGACTCAACATGAAAATAGAGTGGTCTCACAAACCCATTTGTTGCAACCAACACTCTACTTTCACAATCCTTATTTGGTTGTAATCTAAGTAGTAATCTTCGTCTTTCATACCTCAAAAAACAAAAACAAAAAACCATTACAGAATATACAAAAAGGGAGACCGGACAATCAATCCGTGGCTGCTGCAGCTTCTAATAGATGTGCATAAACACAGCTCTTCGTAAACGGATGAACTCGATTCAGTGCTAGATATTACCTTACCATTGGCATGACACTAGTTAATACATATGTAGTAAGTCTTTTAGATAGTTAAAAAGACGATGATCGGGTCTAAAAAAGCTCGTCCCATATGTCCATCGTCTTTAGCTGCTTCTTGTTCAAAAGAGCTTTAAAGATTCGTTCATAGCTATATACGAATCTTCTTCGAGGTCTTCATCTGCTATCATCTCCTCTGAACGACACTCTTCACTGCAAAATGCTTTCTCCCTGCAATTCATCACCACACAAACATCACAAAATTAGATTTTGAAAACTCGGAAACTTTTAAGTCCATAAACTACTTATTAGAAACAAATCCTCTTAATGTTATAGTCTTATGGATCTACATTTCTAAATTCTATAGTTAACATAAGTTATGGATCCTATGCTTATCTAAATCACTGCAAAATGCTTTCTCTCTGTAATTCATCGCCATACAAACATCAAAATGTTAGATTTTTCAAGAACCCTGAAACATTTTAGTCGATAAACTTCTATTTAGAGACCATTATGGATCTACACTACCAAATCTATTGTTAACATTCTTTAAGTACCCCAACTGTTAATCATCATATGCTTATCTCACACTGTTCCAATTTCAAATATGTGTGTGTGCGGAAGTGAGAGAGTACTAGTAAAAGAATCACGCACCGGTACATAAATATGTCGTCGCTGACATCAATCTTCTTGTTGCAGAAGTTACAGACGTTGAGGAAGTTATCAGAAGGAAGCATGGGAACAAACGGCGTTTCAATAGGCTTCTCTTTATTACCATCATCTCTTTTCAACACATTCTTGTGACACTCTAAAACTCGGTCACCATAAATATGAGTGGTTTTTGGGTTAGGACCATGTGCAATGATACAAGTGTAATCCTCCATGTCATCATCAGATAGACAACAAGAGATTGCACTGTCAGAACCAGACCCTGTGAAATCCTCTTCTGCACCCAACTTGGATCGAGACAAAACTCGGGTTTTCGGCAGACAATCATTTGCAGAAAAGGACCTGTTTCTTAACCCAATTGGCTCAGTCTCAAATGAGTAATCACTGATTTCAAAAACAACACCAGATCTTTCTTTCTCCATCTTCATTGATTTGGCTTCAGGAGACAATTTGAGATGTTTGTCCACAATCTCAGAAGACTTGATCCTCAAAGCAGGACCAAACACAACATCTGGTGACAAACACCGATCATCACCAAGAGAATGGACAATACTTAACCCAACTTTAGCAGACGGGACACAACCACAGTTATGATGAGCGGTGAGTGATGATCTAGGAGATCTGAGGCAAAATGGATCAGCACCCATTGTAGACAACACCCTGAATTCAAGAGGAGATTTTGGACTCCTGACAAAATCTGAATCAGAGATACACTTCTTGTTGTTCAGACCAATCAGGAGACTCAATGTCAGTGGATTAGTGATCCCTTTGGTGTTGTTGTGGCCGACTGGATCTGATTGAAGATCCACAGATTGAGACATCGCTTGATCTTTGTGGAGAAACATTGCTCTTGTCTTCTGCATTTACGGTTATGTTTCTTCTACAATCTGATCATATATTAAAAACTTTTCAGAAGAAACATAAAAACCAAAACTGTTCTTCTACCAAAGATTCATACATATACTAATATAAACACTAACTTATGCCGAGAAATTAGCATCAAATACGTTTGAAATCAAAAGTACCGTACTTTTTGCCATTTCTAGTTATTCCAATTTATAAATATGAAATATCTAGAAGGAACTAAAGAATGAAAATTTCAAAGAATATGCCAAAATATTCTTTTAGAATAAATACATCTCTTGATTACGCAGCTAGAAATTAGCAGAGAAACATTTGTAATGGACAACAACATAAATTCTGATTTCTGATCATTATTATTCTATAAATAACTCAGAAATATTCTAAAAATTCGTCGGAAACAAAAACAAATAATAATCTACAAATAAATTATTCCGAAGAAGAACCATGCAAAGTCAATTAGACCCAAGAAATTTCCGATCATCATTATCCTATAGATAACTCTTAAATATAAGCTGAAATATAAATATAAATTCCAAGGAAAAACCATGCAAAATCAATTCAACCCAAGAAATTTCTAGAGAAATTTCAATTCAACATAGAGATACATAAGAGTACTTAAATTAAATGCACTAGATGTAAAAAGTATTCGTTTTTGTAGTAAAAAAAACACACACACATTTTTATGATTAAGAACATGAAATTAGGTAGCTTTCTGAAATAGGTTTTTTCAGGGGGTTTCAAAATCAAAGATTTGAGCTGATTGAAATCAAAGTATCTGAGATGGGTTTCTTACATTGATCTTAAAATCTCTCAATCTTGTATATGACTTGCTTTTGTTGAAATGAAACACCCAGAAGCAAAGCTTATGAAAGAGAAATTGGAAAAGAAAGAAAAAAGAGACTGACCCGGAAAAGGATCCAGTGGAGTCGGATCTTGGGGCGGGTCGATGGATCTGAAAGCGCGTGAGTGAGGTGAAGAGGTGTTGTCAAGTTAAAGTATTGAAGAAAGAGAAAGAGTGAAGCTTTTTGAAATTCTTGGCTCTCTTCTCACTCTTCTCGATACCAAAATTTTTTGGCTCCTTTATTCACTGCTCCCACTCTGTTTTTTTTTTTTTTTTTTAATAATATTTTTGGATTTTGTGTTAGATGTGTCGGTTTCATACGCACTTTCTTCCAAAAAGAACCAAATAAATTAGGAGTATAAAGTATTTTCAAAAATAAATAATATTACCTGAATAGAGAGTATGTTAGAATTTGGATCTTTAGTCATATGACATTGGAGCCAAATAAAAACAATATATTCAAACGTTTGTAATATATATAGTCATGGATCATTAAACATTTCATCTTCAAAACCAAGTATTTTTCTATCTTTAAAGCTGATAGTTTCGTTCAAACCATTAAATAGTCAGTGTACGATTTTTTGTCAACAATTAGATTGGTAATATGTTATTTATAGCTTTATCAACATATAAATTTAATTTCTAAAAAGTATTTCAATTTTTTATGTTGTTCAACTAGAATTTACCAGATTTAATTTTAGCATTTATTCAAATAAATACTATCTAAAATAATTAATAATAAACCAGGTCCAAAATTTATGTAGAATTCGGTCCAATTCATTTTGTTTTCTTGGAATTAACCAACAATCAATATATCGCTTAATTATTTATATTAATATTTTTGTTAATCTAACTGACAGATCCATTACTCAACTTCCTATATAATATAGGTGGTGGGACTCGATCTCAATATGTGTAAGTGTATCTACCTTTAATAGACTTACCACCTGCCACTACGCTAAATACCTCTTGCATTATTCATATTAAATTAAATGTGAATATTCGATCATTCCTATTTATATTTTTAATCCATATTCTTTTGTTATAGAAACAGATTCTAAATAAGATTAATTTATTAATATATAACTTGGTTTAGTTTAATTCAAGTTTGGTTTCAGATTTTTTATGCTCTAAAGTTATAATTAATTATATAGGGAAGAGGGCAGGAAAGAATAACCTAAAAATTATATAACTGTTTTTGTCAACATTTATATTCACAAGACCCGATCAATAGCTTAAAGTTCACTCCTAAAATATTTTTTTAATCTATTATAATGCTGCAGGAAAGAATCGAACATCTGATACCAAATCATTAACTGAATCATCCTAACTATCAGAGTTGGACCCATTTGGCAAAAATTATATAATTATGTATTATTTTTTGTGGATATATAATATATTATAATTTTATTTTTTATGGAAAACTAAGAGAGGAAGCTCTCAGATTTGTTTAAAACTTAAAGAAAAATTCCATATTAACATATCTCTGAGCCATAAAAAGTTTTTGTGTCCTCATCAACAATCTCTGGGACACAATGGGGAGGAACTAACAACATATGAAAACATAAGGGCAAAGAAGGAATATGATTAGTTTCTCGATATTGTTATTGCATTATTTGAAAGCAATTTTATTCTTGAGTTGATTTTTCTTGTTTTTGTTTTTCTTCATTTACTTTTTGTTATCTTGTATCTTTTTGAATTTGGTGAGATGACTACTCTGATCAAATTTATTTTGCAATATTTTATTTCTTTTTTTGGTGTAAAAAGTTATATTTTATTTCATCTATCAAGCATGAGCTGACTCAAATAATGACGAAAAACAAAATACTCACAGCATGTAAAAACCTGTAAGCAAATTAAATAATTTAATCAGAGAGGATTTTACTAATTAAGTATTAACTTTCAATCAATTTCTCACAGTTCCTTTCTATATAATTCAAAAACTTCAATCACTTCTAAAAACCTAAACACCGAGTAAAAAAGAAAAATAATGAATTTGTATGCCATAGTGTCTACGATATTTCAATCGAGGTATCCATCGCTCCCAATTACAAAATAATTTTGAGAGTCTTTTGAGACGACTAGTCTAATCAAATTTATTTTGCTATATTTTATTTCTTTTTTGTGTTTAAAAAGTTATACTTTATTTCATCCATCAAAAATGAGCTGACTCAAATAAAACAATCAAAAACAAAAGACTCATCAAGGAAAAACAAGTAAACAAAAAAATCATTCAATCAGAGAGTATTCTACTTTAATACCCATAACCTATTAAGTTTCAATCAATTTTTCACCGTTCCTCTATCTATATAACTTAAAAACTTCAATCACCTCTAAAAACATAAAAAGCAAAAAACATGGTTTTGTGTCAAGACTAAAAAAAAGAAAAACAACAATGAACTTGTATGCCATAGAGCATGGGATATATGAATCGAGTTCTCCATCGCCCGACTCCGCCGCTCCTAATCACAAAATAATTTTTAGAGTCTTCTGAGACAACTAGGCCTATGAAATATATTTTGCTATACTTTATTAGTTTTTGGTTTTAAAAGCTATATTTTATCTCATCCATCAATTATGAGCTGATTCAAAGAAAAAAAAAAGACTCAGTGGGTAAAACCAGTAAACAATTCAATTAGAGAGGATCCTATTTTTAATGCCCATAATCTATTATGTATCAACTCTCAATCAACTTCTCACTGTTCCTCTCTTTACATAAGTCAGCAACTTCAATCACCTTTAAAAAACAGAAAAGAGTTTTGCGTCAAGAGTAGAAAAAGAAAAACAAGAAATGAAACATATGCTACAGTGCTTGTGATATTTAAATTGAGGTGTTCATCATCCAACAACTAGTTTTTAGCCATTTGTGATTTTGGATAAACAGTTTTTCAAAATCTCAAAAGAGCTTTATGTTTTTTAATTTCAATCAAGTTTTTGATTATTTGTTTCCTAAAAACTAGAAGAAAACTATATAGCTTTCTCCAAAAATTAAAAACCAGTTTTTTTAATTTTTTGAAAACAAAACTAAAATGTAAAAACTAAAACCAAAATCAAAATCTAAAAACTAAAAAATGAATTCCAAAAACAAAAAAAAACCAAAAACTAAAAGGTGTATTACCATTCATAGCCTATACATACATATATTAGTACATTGTTACATATATTAGCATGACTTTGATTGTTAATTGCATAATCACCTAATGGCGAATGTGATTCTGCCAAAAATTTGTCAATCAACATAATATGCATAATGACATAATGTATTGCAATTGTGCAATATTTTTTTTGTCTAAAAATTTACAAAAGAAAAATTTATTATCCAAATAAATAGGTTTTCATTGTTTTTATTTCCAAAGATCAAAAACTAATATAAGATAATATTATTATTACCCAAGATATAATAAGAAGATTCAAAATAATGATTCAAGGGACAACTCAAATTTATAAAATTCCATATATCGATTTTGACTAAGCATCACAAGATAATATAAATAGACAAGAAAATAACTATGAGGATCAAACAACATTGCAAGTCGAGGTGGAACAAGACACAACACAAGCTGAAGAAAGAAACACCAGTCGATACATGAAAATTCTAAAAAATGAAATTGCAATTATGATTTGGGATTCACAACATCATTAGATATTTTATGTATCATAAACGTATTTAAATGAATAATAATAAAAAACCTAGTAAATGTGTTATATTTTTATAATATTTATATCATTATGCAATATATCATTCAACAAGTTTTTATTCTGCAACTTTATTTTATTTATGCTATTAGATAATTATGCAATTTTACCAATTCAAGCTTATATTTTTATTTATATGAGTTAACAAAATAAAAAATAATATAGTAAAGAAATATATTTTCGAATTTTTTTGGGAAAAACGAATAAAAGCTGATTTTCGGTATTTATTAAAAATCAGTAGAAACACTTAAAAACTAGTTTTCCTTAATAACAAGAAAACTAGTTCTACAAAAACATGATTGGATGGCCCCCATTGAATTTTAGTAAATCATAGAAAACTAGTTTGACAAAAATAAGAAAACTAATTTTACAAAAGCAATATTGCTTTTGTTTGATGTTTTGAAAATCAAAATCTTAGTAAGATATTGAAATTAAATCATTTATAATTTAGAGTTAAAAACAAACTAGATTATGATTAGTTTAATTTCAAATTCATACAAAGATATTTATCTTTCAAAGTAACAAAATAAAAGCATTTGCGAATCAAGAAGATTTCTTGAAGGCTTGATTGACAATTGTTTTCGTTTCGTTACTTGGAAAGCAAAATTTTTTGTAAGATATTGAAATTAAACGAATCATATTTTGAATCAAAAACAAACTAGATTATGATTGATTTAATTTCAATCTTATACAAAAATTTTTACTTTTCAAAGCAACAAAATGAAATCATTACCCGTCAAACCCAATATTTGGTTTTTAGAAAAAAAATTAAACTATTAGTGCAAAAACACCTCCCATTCTTAGTCGAAGTTAGAGCCTGATTGGAATTGCTTTCATTTTTTGTTGCTTAAAAAGCAAAATCTTTGTAAAAGATTGAAACTAAACCAACCTCATGTGGCATTTAGTCCAGTGGTATTTAGTCTAGTGGTATTTAGTCCAGTTTACTAAAAACATTGGCACTTCCACATCCAGGGAGCGAGTCTCACTGCCTACATTATGTTGGAATTTGGCTAATGGACCGGCCAGTTGTGCCCCAATATTGACAAAAAAACTAAACCAATCATATTTTAGAAAAAACAAACTAGAGTATCGCACAAAGAATTTTGTTTTTCAAAGCAACAAAATAAAAGCAATTCTCAATTGAGCCCTCCCGATTAGTAATTGCTTTCGTTTGGTTGTTTTTGAAAAGCAAATTTTTTTTTTTGATATTGAAATGACAATGATATTCAAGTTTGTTTTTTATTTTAAAATATATTTTATTTAATTTTAACTTTTTATAAAGATTTTTGATTTTGAACTATAAAACGAAAGTAATTCCAATCATACTTTTACATTTTTTCAGGAAATAGAAAGTTATAGATTTGGGGTTCTGAATACAATTATATTTTTGTTGACAAAAAAAAAAGATTACAATTATATTTTTAAGATATTGAGCGAGGAAAATAAGCTTTTATTACGGATTCTTTACTCAAACAATAAACGACAAAAGTTTGAGAAGAAAATAAAAAATAGACAAAGCTGTTTTTATTTGTGGAAAGACGCGTATACGCGGAGAAAGGTTCACGGACATTGTCAGATCTCTTTCATAATTTTTTTATTGTCAAAAAAAAAGTTTACATTTATTTCACTGAAGTAAATTTACATTTATTTTTGGTAAAGTCTTAATGTTTTAGATGCAAGCAATTGAATATTGAAATAAATGCATTTCATATAAGTCATTTTCGTTGAAAAGTAAATCCTAGCTTAGACATTATGATGATGAAACATATTTTTCATCCAAGAAAAAACATTTAACTATTTTCTTGATTTGCTAACTAACCATTTTTTCTTGTGACAAAAAAAAAGTAACCATTTTTCTTGTGACAAAAAAAAAGTAACCATTTTTTCTTGTGACAAAAAAAAAGTAACCATTTTTTCTTATAATCCCGGTAATTCAAACTTATATAATGTATACTTTATTTATAAATTTGATTACATTTAGAGGCCACAATACCAAATAAAATTTCTTAAACGAAGTATAAAATAAAATAACGGAAATTTGAATTCAAGTAGTATATTACCATTATTCTAAGTTTTTTTTCTTCACTTTACCTCTATATTACCAGTGTATTTATGACACTTTTGTTTACTATGAATAGAGGAAGAAATTTGAGAAGTAAAAAAAAAACATAAATGCATTTTCAACTTGTTCATAAGTTTGATTTAATAAAAAAGGCAAAAAGAGTTTTTACCAAACGTTTAAAAAATGACATATTTGTATCTTGACAATAAAAATTTCATTATTCGTGAAAGAAAAAAACTGAGACCAAACAAAGCATACATCTTTATATTCTTGGAGTCGCAAACTACAAAATTACAAAAAAATTAACATATCAAACTAATGTAAAAATATTAAATTACGTTTGGAAATCTTTGTTATCCACCTAAGCTAACTTTATCTATCGTTCCTATCAAACAAGAACATGATGTTAGTCAAAAATTACGAACATATCTATTATATTTATTTTGATTTTATCAAGAAATCAAAAATAATTCGACATTTTTATTGAATTCCTCCCTGACGGCTGACACATTACACCATCATTCTTCTCGCTTGCACTTTACATATTTTTTTGTCTCAAATATTTCTTTGGTGAACTTTAAGATAAAGGTTTGTCGTTTTCAATGTAAGAGCCATTTGTTTTTCTTCTCATATTTGAAACTTAAACCAGAACCATGCACGGACACAAGTCAGTTTCACTGTTCTCGGTGGTTGTTTAGAGAATCCAACGGCTGACAAACAAAATATGACTCGGTGATCAACGGTTACTTTCTTTGTTTTTTAATGGAAATATTGCTCTTTCCCACGTCATTATGTTTTTCTTGGTTGGCCATATGCTCACACGTGTGTTTGGGATGTCAACATATCCACTTAAAATCAATAATATTTGAAAGTATTATAGTTTGAACTGGATGTAAAAACTTTTTAGTTTTTTACATTTTCAAATTTTGTTTATATCGGATACATACTATTCATATTAAAATTTAGTTTTATGCGTTTTGATCTTATAACTAGATTATTCAAAATTTTATATTGGCTAACAAATCTAACTTTTAGCTTCTTTTTTGTAAGATATTCGTTTTAAATATATTAAGTTAATAGTTTTTCTGTTTTATTTTAAAATGTGTTTTTTTTTTAAAAAAATTTATTCTATATTATTAGGTGTTTACATAAATTATGTAAAATTAAATATATTACTTTATCAAAAAAAACTAAACATATTTCATGTATTAAGAATTTTAATACTATGTGATTGGTTAAATTATAATAAACTACAATATTAGATAATTTTAGTGATAAATATTAAGATTTTAAATATGTGTATATTAGGTAAGAAAAAATTATATTCTGAAACACAAGTAATATTTTATTTCTATTTTATTCATTTCAAGTAATTTCACTATTTCGTAATATGTAATATAACATTCAAGTCCTATGTATGTATGTATGAAAGTACATTAATGTCACATGTTGGTTCAAATTTATCATCATATATTAAAATATTTTTATATATTGCAACTAATTTTCTTGACAAAACTAAAGCGATGAATCATACTGCAATTTTCATTAGCTATCAATATAGTTTTGTTGAATTATAATAAAAATGGCGATTGTTTGACGATTTGGATAGTTTCGATTTGCTTCCTTTCGATAACGGTTTTGCTTTTCAACACCAGCAAAGTGGATGAAATCCACGATCTCCATCTTCTCGGTGTGGCTCTACCCACGATGTATATGCCACTTCGTGATATAGTTTCCTCCAAAATCTGGAAAGACCTATATTCCTATATCACTACAAAAAAACTTATCGTTTGAGACTGCACAATCAGTCGCAAATCAGTCCCATTTTTAAAATTTGGGACTGATTTGCGACTGATATAATCAGTCGCAAAACTTTAGTCGCTAATTTAAAAAGAGTCGCAAATTAGTCGCTAATTTGCGACTGATTTAAGACTAAAATAATCAGTCGCTATTAGCGACTGATTTTGCGACCAATATATCAGACGCAATTAGCGACTAATCTGAGACCCATTTATCAGTCGCTAAAATCAGTCGCAAATCAGTCACAAAAATCAGTCGCTAAAATCAGTCGCAAATCAGTCTCAAAAATCAATCGCTAATATCAGTCGCAAATCAGTCACAAAAATAAGTCGCAGATCAGTCACAAAAATCAGTCACAAATCAGTCTCAAATTTTCAGTCACAAATCA
>OVAX01004755.1:0-11665 GCA_900406405.1 Lepidium africanum | reverse complement strand
TGAGCTTTGAATGATGACTAGAGCAACTTGGTCATCTTGATACCATTTTGCTTCATCTTCTCCAGCAGCCACGGCAGCACTTACCTCACCCTCCTTTTCTTTTGCTCTCAAACTAACGGACATCGCCTTCTTTGGAACCCCATCTTCAATGTGAGCCCAAAGCCCTCGGCTTTTCAAGACACTAGTCATNCGGTTCTTGACCATAAGAGATAGTTAACCCCCTTGAGAATCACATGAACTCCCAAGAATTTCAAGTTCTCCATCGTTGGCTACAAGTGCACTCTTTTACCCGATGGATAATAGCAACCTTCAAAGTAGCAACAATGGAGTTACCCTTTGAGAGTTCGAAGATTTTAGGGAAGAATGGTGGGTTATAGGATTATCTTAGGATGATTCAAGCTCTGATACCATGTGAGATTAAATAGAACTTTAGAGATTAGAATGAAGATTTGAAGATTAGAAGAGATTGGATTTTCTTGGTAACAAAATCCGATGGAGAGAAGAAGAATGGAAGGATGAAGCTTTCTCTATTTTTTTTTATTTAAAATCTGTACAATTACACACATATATAGATAATTAACTTCCTAATACCAACAATTAACTAAAGACAAAACTTCCTATAACAAGTCTTAAGCTTTATGAAAGAGAGGAAGAAGACCTTTTTCTTTGGTCTCCAACGGTCATGATGGTCTTCCCAAGGGAGCCATATGACTTGTCTTTGATGGTTAAGAATGGACCAAAGATAGGATTATGTTTGCTCTTCTTTGTCCATTCTTAACAAACTCCTTTCCTAATTACTTCCTCTTTAAGTCTCATAGTTAACAACATGATCATCTTCTTTGACATTGTTTGTTCGTTAGATGATGTGGACGGAAGATCTTTCTCTGTGTGGAAGCAAATTGATGGAAGATTAAAGAACTGAGTGAGAGAGATTGAATACTAAGATATTGAAGAATTTGAGTCTCTGGAATCTTACTTGTGACGTTTTAAAGAGGGATCACATTCTTAGTGCAGTTGTCTTCAATCTCCTTCGATTGGTTTGCGATTGCTTCTTCTACCTTAACAGATTCACCATTGAAGCTCTGCAACTCGGTCGTCTTCGATTGGTTTGCGATTGCTTCTTCTATGTTAACTGATTCACCATTGGAGCTCTGCAATTCGGTCGTCTTCTTTAAGATTCTTTGTCTGTCCTTTAAGGAGGGAAGCTTTCTCTCTGGAATCGAATCGAAGAAAGGTTAAAGAATTGAGTAAGCGATTGAACAGTAAGGTATTGAAGAAATGAGTAGTGGAATCTTACTTGTGATCACGTTCTTGGTGGAATCGTCTTCAATATTCTCTGATGATTGCTGTGCGATTGGTTCTTCAACCTTCTCACCATTGGAGCTCTGCAACTCGATCTGCTTCTTTGACATTGTTAGTTCTTTCGACGTCGTCGAGGGAAGATTTTCTTCTGCGGAAGCACTTTGATGAAAGAGTAAAGAACAGAGAGAGCGATTTGTGACGTTTTTAGGAGTGATCACATTCTTGTTGCTATTGTCTTCAGATATCGTCTTCAATTGGTGTTCTATCGCTTCTTCAGATTCACCATCAGAGCTCTGCAACTCGATCGGTTTCTTTGACATTGTTAGTTAGTTCGTTGTTATTGGAGGCAAGATTTTTAAAGAGTGATTGAGTGAGTAACAAATAAGTAGTTGAAGAAATGAGCCTAAGCGTCTTGTGTATTTATAACCACCAACTCTCTTGAGTCGGTGGGTTCAACATTATTTTTAATACTAGTATAAAACTTGATTAGACAAATACAAAGGAGGCAGAGGAACACAAGATTTAAGAGTAACCAATTAATTACTTTCCCCATTCCAAAAGCTAGTTGTGAGACATTACATATATACATGGAAAAAGGCCAGAAGCAAAAGTAGAAAAGATAGAGAAGATGAGAGATTTAGTTGAGTTGCACCATTTTTGGTCTCTACTTTGTCTGAGCTCACATATTTGTTCATTACTCCTGCAGTACTTCCTGCTCCTCCTCCTCCTCCAGGATAAACACAATTGTTATAGCCTATTCAAGTTCAATCCAAGATAAGAGAACCCAATTAGAAAAATGCATTCTTTGCTACTGTTCGATAGTTCATATTTATAACTAAGTGTCTACTCAAAAGGTGAGTATGCTTACTAGGATTTTGGGAGGTGAGTGTTGCGGTTTTGGAGAAATCACAGTCTGTGGGCTTTTTTGGAGACTTCTGATAATACATATTCATGGCAAAGGCTGCGTGTGAGGCTACATTGTTCGGCTCGAAACAAGCTCCTCCTGGTTGTATTGGACCACAGTCTATTCCTTGTCCACACGCCCAATCTAAACTCGACTGCAACTCTTCATCAGTCGCACCTTTCTTTGAAACACACCATCCAGTCGATGAAACTTTTCCTGATGGTGTCTGAGTTTATAATCAAAACATAACATCATTCATTATTCATAAGGACTTTCAATCAATTACACGTTACCATAAGATACTCTTTCCACTATTTTTACTACTTTGACATTTGAGAGAAATCAAACCTGACTACTATTGCTGCTGCTACTACTGCTACTCTTGTCAAGACCAACATCATAAGCCATAGAAAGATCGGTTTTAAAAAGTCCGAATGCTCGTTCTGAAGATGGTCCAGGCTTTAGATTCTCATCATAAAGTGCGAAAATGTAAGTATCCACAGACTTTCCAGGCATCAGAGGTGTCCCAACCATTGACTTTAGATGAGCTATTAAGTTTCCATTGTAAGCTTTAGCATTATCCACACTCGTTCCAACTTCATTAGCGTCACCTCTTGACGCCCAACCTGTTTCCGCCACCACAATCTCCACCTTCTCAAATCCCATCGATTTCAAAGCTGAGTGAACCGCATCAACCTGTTAAATGATGTAAACTCAGAAACTCTACCGTGTCTTGCAAGCAACGACCACCATGAACCAAAAAGACATAAAACACGACCTAAAAAGTACAAAGTAATCACAGTTTCTTCTATCTTCTCTGTTTATGTTATTGACTTTAGTCGAAGCTGCTTAGGTGGAAATAATCATGACGATTACAAACAGACAACAAATGTTTCAAGAAACATCCAAAATAGTTAGTGCGAATCCAGTCTGTCAGACAATAAGTACACAAGTGACGTGTCATCTCAAGCATTCTAAAAAGATAATTATCAACATCATATCAAGTGATTGATGAAGTATTACAAATATAAAAATATTAAAACAGATTGTGTATGTGAAAGAAAATGTAATACAGACACATAAGTGAACAAGTGTCTGTATTTTGTACAAGTACTATTATAGAAGAATAAGAATATAGATTTCTTCTAAATGCAAAAGTAAGACAGAACAAGTTCCTTTGTTAGAATTGAATATTGTAATAAAGACAGAAAGTTCAAACTATAGATTCGTCCACGTGAATACTGCCATTTAAGTATTATTCTCATTCACAACTATAAAATAGTTGAAATTAACCGACTAAAATAAACTATGTTTTGATCTCATCTAACTAAAATCATTCACCAAATTCAGCATAACTACTTTACTCAAACTTTAATTAGTTACCAAACACAAACTTGATTGATTGGTCCGAAAAAAGTGTGGACCATAGAGTAATTAATTGTACCTGAGCATCAAACATGTTCATGTATTTGATTCCGGTATTGGAGTCAAGTCGTCCAGAATTAGGCTGAAAGAGGCAAAACGACAGCGTTTCAGGTCTCGGGTCACTTTGGTACGCGAAAAACGGGTACGGGTTTATAGCGAAAGGTGAACCAGTATCGCTTAGAAATTGCAAAATTCCTTTTAAACCGGTTTGATAACCGGCTGCAAACGAACCGGCTGATGGTGGTTCAGAATTACCCAGCACCGTCATAGCATGAACCGTCGAGACCTTGATTTTCCCGCCGAGAGACACCGCTTCAAGGGCTTTTTGGACATTTTGCATCGCCGGAAGTAGCTGATTTACCAGATTTGGATCGTTCGACATAAAAACCTGTAAAAGGAAAATTGAGTGAATTTGCATTTTCTCGGGAAAATTGGTAGAGGAAGAAACTTTTGATTGAAATTTTGACGAACCTCGTTACCGACAGTAATGAGGATGATTTTGGAAGCGGGATAATAAGGGAGGACATTAGAGTTGATCCATTGAGTTGCAGCGTTTGGATCAGAAGCTAGAGAAGGAACATCGCCGTTAGCAGCACCGATGACGATTCCGATATTGGTTCCGGCTAAAGCTTTGATAATTGCGGGATCAGCTCCGTATAGTCTTACTTTCTGAATTGAAGTAGATTGGAGAAGCTTAGCGGTTTGAGAAGGTGGAGGGAGATTGTCGGCGACTTGACCGTAATTAACTCCGATGAAAGGCTCTGCATCTGTCGGTAACAAAACAAAAACAGAGGGTCAGTTAATGTCAGAATCAGATGAAGAAGTAGATAATAAGACGAAGAAGAGACAAAGTCGTGTAGAAGAAGATAGATACTTACGTGAGGAGAGGAAGTGAGAGAGAAAGATGAGGATGCTGAGAGAAAAGAGAGCCATTGATGGTGAGAGAGATTTGAGATGTGATTATTAAAGAAGGAATAGAGAAGAGGTTATTACTGTAACGGTTATAAATGAATCAAATTGGGATAGAGCGAAGAATTTTCCGAATTCTCGTTTTTCCACACTGCTCGTGCTGATTTCTTTTAGGACTTATGAGTCTTCTTTGCGTTAAGTCTTCGGTTCGGTCTTGTTGTGTAATGTTTATTAATCATTTATTAATATTAATTAATCAGAAAACATAATTATGTGTTGACTCCATAGAAAATCACATAATTGAGAATGTAAAATGTGATCTTAAGTCATCTTTTGTCTCCTTTTTTATATTTTTAACTTCTTACTTTATTTAAGATAGTTTTTGTTTTGTATCACTATTATGATATAAATTTGTAATTGGTTAGGAGGTAGGACTCAAAATACTAAATTTAGGTTGGGACATTTATTGATATCTTATAGTTGAAGAGAATGGGATGCCTATAATGTATGAGTACGCAAAGAGGTTTTGAAAATAAATGAATTTGTATTTTACATTCATTTTTAAAGCGATTGACAATATTCCCCTTTTCCATGCTATTTCCCAATAGAATAACCCAATCTTCACGTTTCACCCACTATCACCAATAATTTAGCTTTTGGTAAATTCTACATTGTTATAATAATTTTGACTAACTAAATTTGTATTTGAATATTCATTTATACTTTTCTAAAGACCTTTTTTACTAAGCTCACATCATTTAAAAAGCAAAACAAAACCGAGAAAAAGATTGAATGATGTATAAAAATATTGCATATTCCAAAAATAAGATTGCAACTTTTGGTAACCGTGATAATGATTTGTGCACAATGTTATCAGCAATGACCCGGAACAAGCGCTCAGAAAGAAAGAACGAGAAACCCAAACCCAAAACCTCAAGGACCAACAAAACTCGACATGATCAGATCACATAAAAAAAAAATCGACAGAACAAACAAACAGATTCTTGCCTCTATTGTCATTTGAAGAAACCAAGTATATGAGTAAAAGAAAAAAAGCCTGATGTTTAGGAAAACCCAGCAGAGTGAAAAAGGACTCTCCTTAGCTTAGGCACCTGAGTGCGAGACAGGTGTTGTCTCAAACTTCCCTTCGGTGAACACATGATTGTACTGTTGAGGCAGCGCATGTTCCATCTGCAATGTTGTAACAAAACAATATGAGAATGACTTCTTCAATGACCAGTGTCTTCTTTATCATACTCATGAATATCTTGGTTACAACGTTTTCATGGCTAGAGAGAGTTAGAGAGCCATACCCAGTCTCCATCAGTACCAGGCACCATTACATTGATCTCACTCGATTTGGCTGTTGTAATAGCTGTCTCTAATGAGTCTTTACTTAGATATAACTGACAGCCAGTTGTGTTGTCCACAGAAACTGTGGGAGCTGCACCCTAAATCAGCCATAGATGAAGTAAAGACAAAGCAAGAGCAATCAGCATCGGAAATTTTGCAGACAGTTAGAGCTACATCATAAGGTTGAGAAGCGCAAGAGATGGTCTATAGGAAGATACGCTTGCAGCTATTAAGAAAGCTTATGGACAATAAAAAACAAACCTGACATTGCACTTCAACGTTGTTGCAATTCACAATCTCAAATGCAGCAACAACATCCTATACAAACATGTTAGATTTACATTATTAGAAGTCACATGGCTGTAAACTTGCAGGAATGTAAGAAGATAAGTATTATTCCACTCACCGTGAAGACAACACCCATTTTGGTACATTTGTCAATGGTGATGTTATTCACTTTTCCTATAGATTATAGAACAACAGTAAGGGACTTAGATCTTTGAGCAGATATACAACCTTCATGGTGAAATTGGAATGGCACAAAGCTACCTTGTATCTGCAAGACGGAATCTTTGCAACCAAATACGTACACAGACTGTTTGGAATCACACTCGCTGATAACCAAGTTCTTCTTCCCAATTTGGTTCTCAACAGCCCACCTAATAATTCAGTAGAAGCCAACAGTCATTATAGCAATTCTATCATATCTATGCACATATAATTATTGTTAGTAGAACCCACTTGCGACCCATTTGAAGTTCCATTTTCGGTGGTAAAGTTGATGTTCCAGTTTTCGAAACGGCTGGTTTACTGGTACGAGTTTCCTTCTCCACGGCACTAACAGCTCCAGATCTATCAGGACGGTTCTTCGTCTTCATATCATCCGTCACTTTTCTAAGACCTGGAAATAAAAGACAAGGATAATAAGAGCTACTTGTGATTCATATTCCAAATAGATACAACGCCATAAATATGACGACACACAACTTCAAACCTACCTGAGGTCACAGCACCCGAGCTGAGCTCCTGAAAAACAGCAGACATCCCTTGCTTCTGGTTCGAGGATGATGACGGCTTGGAAGATTCCGAACTGAAGAGGGGTGCTGGTGGAGGAGCAGGAGCACCTGGTGGAGCCTTTTGAGTAGCACTAGCAGGTTTCCCTGAGGCATTCCATACAGGTCCCAAGGGGTAATTACTCTTAACATAATCCCTTAAACCAGGTACGTATAGTTCTTTCAAGGCCTTAGCCCATTCGACATGATCTGCGTCTTTGTTACGATACTCCACCAGAACCTGATGAAGAACATAAATACCACAGAATTAACAACATGCAAACAGCATCAGAGAGCAACAAAAAGCTTTTGCAATCTGAATAAACAACTACAAACTCCTTGCCCTATGTTTTTCTCCAGAAGCCCTAAATAACTTCAGACAGCAACTTATTTCTGTATCATTATCATAGGCTCTTTAAGCAATTGGCTACATTTAACCTTACTGGTAACATATGAAAGCAAAACGAGATTGAGGATTAGCACCTTATTGTTGTAAAACTCAGCCATCTGCCAACTTTCTTCCACATGAGCGATTGGCATGCTCATACCTTGCAGAGAAAAAAACAATTAAGAGAATTTTTATCACGAAATGCAGAAACTCAGAATCAAGATACCGAATAATGGCTCTCCTTACCACAATCTTTTCCAGTGAAAGCAATCCACGCCAATGCAGATAAACTATCGGATGCAGCCTTTAAGTGATTGAAGAAATCCGACCTTTTTCCTTCAGTCAATGCATTACCTTTCATCGAAACATCATTCAAAGGCTTGAAAAATCCACCCAATCCAGCAAGGTCAGGCTTCTGTTCAAATCAACCACAACCAAGAATATAATAATCAAAATCCAATCCACAATGACGCAACAAAACGAAATTACCAGGATATCTTCGTAAACCATTGTAAGTTTACAAAATTTACCTGAGTTTGCTTGATGCGAACAAGCAGCTCTTTCTGCGTAGCAAAAGCTTCGGCAACAATCTTCGTCACATCTAGAACAGGTCCACCGATCTTCTCAGCCGCACTCAGAACCCTACCAACGCATTGAGCAATCAGATCTTCATAAGCCACAATCGATGGATCAGACGAAGCGACATCGATTCCAGCGCCGGTAGAGAAATCACCTCCGCGAGAAGTAGAAAATCCTCCTCCTCCATTGATTCCCTCAAGCCTCGTAACCGCAGCCTCAAGACGCTTAATCAAATCCTCCTCCATTATCACGCAACAAAGCTAACTCCAGATCTAGATGAAATCGATTTTAGAATGGATGTTGGTTTTCCTTTTTGCGTGGGGTGTGTGGGTTTCATGATGATGGGAAAGTCAGGAGAATGTATGATGACACGTGGCGACTGTTGGATAAATTTACTAATCGCAGTTAGTGGAGTGGTCGTGAACTCAAATATTACTTGACCCGAACCGGATCCAACTTGTCCGAGTCCGATCACTAATATCGTTTTTTCTGTTTTGTTCAAATAACCGGTTATATAAACCAAAATTATTCGGTTTGAGTTCAAATTCAGATTTAAACCGGAATCAAACCAAATACCAAACAATTTATAGAATATATGGAACTTTCTCTGAGTTTCACTAATTTATTATACAATATATGTTATTTACAAATAACAAGCCTCATATCTGAAAACTTTATCTTCATTATCTAATTTCACTCTTGCATATCAATTCCTCAATATAGAAAGAATAAGCATCAACTCTCAACCCTGATGGCCATTTTTGTTTGCAATAGAACTTTTCTCAGTCGATCTTTCCTGGTTTGATCTGTGATCCTGAGAGAAACAGTCAACTTCAAATCAATAAATTGCATTAAAGGATCAAATCTTCTTTTGTTTTGCTTTGGAGACTTACAGAACGGAAAGGGAAATCTTCAGCCTCAAGCATGTGAATGATTTGTCCCATCTTTGGTCGTTTACTAGCATCAAGGTCTATGCAACGCAGACACACAAGCAAAGCTCTTTTCAAAGCTCTTGGAGGTGGTTGAATGTTGATTTTCGGGTCTATAACTTCTTCTCCTCGTCTACTTGCAACCATTCCTTTGAACCAATCCACTAAGTTTATCTATAAAGATGTTTCAACGAACATGTTTGCATATGTTCTAGGCAGGGAAGGATTATCGATACGAGTTTTAATATGTATGTGATTACCTCGCCAGGCGGTCTAGAATAATCGACAGGGCTTCTTCCTGTAATCATCTCCATGAGCAGAACACCGAAACTGTAGACATCACTACACTCATTGAGCATACCGGTACTTGCATATTCTGGTGAAACATATCTGCAGAATTTGCAAAAATAATGTAAGAGAAACAATGTAAAGTAACAATCTGCATGATTGATTGAAAAAAGAGATGGTTATACCCAAAAGTTCCCATCACACGAGTTGTCACATAGCTTGCTTCAGATCCTAATAACTTGGCCAAACCGAAATCAGACACTTTTGAGTTCCATTTCCTATCGAGCAAGATGTTACTAGACTTCACATCACGGTGCACCACCTTAGGTTCAAGCCCTTCGTGTAAATAAGCTAACCTGTTTATCAAAAGGCAAGGTTCAAAATGCCAATTGCAGCTAAAATGCAAATTGAAAAGATCAAGAGTATGAAACAAAAGAAACGAACCCTTTTGCTGTTCCAATGGCAATCTTCATCCGAATATCCCACGTGAGAGGACTCACTGGACCTACATCACCGTGCAACCACTGCTCCAAGTTTCCATTATCAATATATTCATACACAAGCATCCTAATCAAAGAAAAAAGTAAATTTTGTTAGATCTATTGCAAATTAGCTTTTACTAATTCAGTTGTATTTGTTTGTTTTGGCACCTTTGAGCATTATCAGCACAATATCCCATAAGACCAACCAAGTTCTTATGTCTTACTTTTCCAATTGCTTCTACCTCAACTTTGAACTCTTTCTCTGCTTGACCCCTGCAGATAATTACATTTTACCATCATTCACCAGATTCATTTATTACAATCAAAATCTTAACTTGTTGATCTGACAATACTATGAGAGTGTAAACAACAAGATAACAATCAAATAGCATCAAACGTCCGGTAGTTATACTGCCACCAACAACACGAGTCAGTCCAACCTAACAACCAACATATATAAAATATATTTCTACAATCTTGCTAACTAAATGGAAGATATTTCCATTTAATTAATCACACAATGGTAATCCAGATTCAAAGTCACTTGGTATACTTGTATCTCATTTTCCAGCAAGTTTTACACTAATAACCATCTCATCATCTTAAAGGTAACGGCTAAGAGAACAAAGAAACCAAAAGCAAAAGAAAAGATTAAAGAAATAATTATCAGAGAGAATAAAGAACAAAGCAGAAGAAGTTAACTTTTCCTTTTGTTTTACTCTTTTAGCTTCACTACACCTACCTCAAAAAACAGCAATTATAGTTCAATTACTTTACTTTAGTTCATATGAACTGGACTTAAAGACTGTTATACAGATATATCAGTAGAATTTTATAGTTATATTAAAGTCAAAATCAAATAATAAGTGTTTTCTAAATAAATACATGTCGGAGAAATATAAAAATAAATGTTACGCCATTTTCTTGGGTTGGAAAGCAGCGAAGAAGACAACATTTAAAGCAATTTTAAAATCAAAGTAGTAAGTACCAATGGAGCCTTGACCCAAGAATTACGGAGTCCGTGAAATGAAGTAAATGAAAATAAATTGTCAGATATTTAATAACTATACGAAGATAAGATCCAAAGTTATTTTTAAAATGACCTAATCAAACTTTTAAAACGTACTTGTTGTTAAGGAGATTTTTAACGGCGGCAACAGAACCGTCGGAGAAATCAGCTCTATAAACAATACCGTAACCACCTTCTCCGATTACATTCTCATCGGAAAAGCCACGTGTCGCAATCTCCAGATCTTTTAAACTATACCATCGTCCCCATCCTCTTACCTCGGAACCAACGTCACCGCTTGAAGCCACCGACAAATCATCGAATCCTGTTTTTTCTTTACTTGATGCAGTGACCAAAACAACTTCGTTTCCGATTTTACCCTTGGAATCTTCGGAATCGAGAAATTTTCCGACTGTTTTGATCTCCGGGATTTCTTTAGAGACGAGTGGGATCGAGCCAGAGCTGTGTTTCACGCGCATTTTACGAGCGCGTGAGACACGGTTTAAGCAAACGAAGAGGAAGATCAGAAGTGAGATTAAGAGTAAGAAAACAGAACAGATTGCTATGACTATGTACATGTTTAGCCCAAAAATGGAATGAGAACTCGAGTTACTAGATTCCGACATCGAAACAGAACTAACAAAGTTAAATCACTGTAATAGAAAACTGAGATTGTTTGAAAAGAAAGAGAAACGTTAAGAAGAAAAGACCATAGAAGAAATGTGAGAGAGACAAGACTAGCTCTCACAACGGGTATAATAGAAGAAGAGTGTTTTTTTGGTCTTTTAAATATAAGACATACGGTTTGCAATTTATTACGAGAATGCCACCGTTAAGAGTAGATTATACGCAAATGTTACAATTTAATTTACACATTAATCTCAATTTGTACGCGATTTGTAAGAATTATGATCTGTAATAGCTGGATTTGCATTACAATGTACGCTGTTGGTAAATCAAAATCAAATTATTAATAATTTAGCATATGGAAAAAATACAATCTCATTTAGGGTATAATATGATGATCACAGTGGAACCAACTGGC
>OVAX01004754.1:0-11669 GCA_900406405.1 Lepidium africanum | reverse complement strand
TTTCAACCTCAATATCAAATCAAATTTAATCTTTCCCAAACTGATCTTCGTAATTATTAATCATTAAAAATATCATCTCAATAGTCAAAATATTTAATTTATAATTATGTTACATATTATAATATATAGATAATATCTTCAGAAAATAAAACATTTCCCTAAACTGAAATTAAAAGATCAACCTTATCAGGAAGTTTCTCTCTCTTCTTTTAGAGAGAGATGATTCTCTCATTTCCGGTGAACTTAGATCGTTGGCGATCTCTCTTTCCTCACTTTCAATCCTTCAGAGAGATCGAGAAAGTAGCTTTTGCCAATATGAGTTACATCTCTCTCTTTGTAGAGTTCCTCTCTCCTTCGGAAAAGAAATGAGTTTCTTATTGTTGACGCCAATTACCTTCAGAGATTTACAAATTAAAACTCGCCCTTTCTTGCTTTTGTCCTTACTCCTTTCTCATCACCTGCCGTCTATATTTTCTATTCTCTCTCTAGTAGTTATAACGCTCTTAAAATCTGGAAGACAAGAGAAATGATTAATTAACAGAAGAAGATTTGGCTTTGTGTGGTCAAAAATTGAACATGCAGAAGGTTTGAGGCTTTAAACATAAATAATTAAAGCAACAAGGACATGTGACTCTTGGAAAAAACATGCAAGGTCCACTTGGAGTTGATTATGGCGTCTTCTGAAACATGAGGCAACTTTAATGTTTGCATGTGTGGAGGGAATTCGATCCGTGATTCCAATGGAAAGTTTATTCTGAAGGTTCTCATGGATTCGATGTTATATATGAAGAGGAATTGCTTGGGCAAGCTAAACCCAAGTTTTTGATGGTCTAAGAATCCACACAATTTTTATATACTGCCTCCTTAAATGAACTATTTGAGCTTTGGATTTTATCTTTCAAATATACATACAACATCCTTGTATGAAGGATCAATGACTTTTCTGACCATCGATTAGAATAAGAACAATTTTCACATGTGGATCTTGAATTCATTGTAGTCGGGGGAGTGAAGGCTTGACAAGTCCGAATCTGAATCGGCCAAATTTCATCGATTTGAGGCCCTGAGGTTTGGTTTGATCACGCTGATCCTTTCTCTTTCGTCGCTGTATTTGCATGTCCCTTCCTTGGTTCTGCTTTACCGTCTTATCTCCTTCTGTTGGTTTCAGTTGTTTTTCTTTTTAACAGTTTATTTTAATTGCTTAGTGGGTATTGCTTTAATGGTTTTAGCTTGTTTATTCTTAAGTCTCGTGTTCTCATCCTCTTTCATAAACTGTCAGTGAATTTTGTGGTTTTATCGAATCGTATCCCTCATCACCTTTTTGCTATACTGAATGATGAGTTGATTAAACGGTTTTTTTAAGCCTCTTCCACTAGAAATTAATATCAGATTTGGGTGAGGTGTGACTAAGTGTTGCTTCTCCATTACCATAAAAAGAAAAAGAAAGAAGAGAAGCACAAGTGCATGAACTTCTGAAATCTACATAAATATTAAGTGAGGATATGAAGATTGACGACAGTAGAATAAGATTCTGAGGTAGATTATGTATGGATCTAAGCAAAATGTCTGCAGACAAGTAAAAGAAGGAATCCAAGAGACGACAAGGCAACAAACTCTTCACTCAAAAGAACTAAAAGCATTTAGTTAATCTCCACTTTTAGCAGAATAGTACTTCATGTCAACTTTTTTGTTTTGTTAAATGGTTAATTACCCTTAAAGAACATATCTTATGTACTATGTCTCGGTCAGTTATTGTGTCTTTTGAATCATGTCCTTTGTAAGGTTAGGCAACCTAAATGCCACTTTCATATCATATTAATATAATCTGTCTTAGGGGGAAAAAAAAACATTTCCCTATTAGTTTAATTTCATTCCTTAAGGCATGGGTTTGAACAGGCCTCAAAAAAGTGCTTCAGGGTTTTTTGTTTTGTTTTTTTTCTTGTTAAAGGTTTAAGGGTTTATAGCTTATAATCGGTTTGGGATCTGTAATTGGTTCTTGTCCCCCTCAAAATATATTGCTCCGTTCAAATACACAACCCTACTACTCTTTACTTACCATCCATGATCCTACAGTAGAAAAGCTTCTACTTATTCGCGTAATAATGACCTTTTCGAGAATCAACGCATACCAAGTAGTAATATGCATACCATAATTCATTTGTAGGGCAAAACTTGACAAAAAATTTGACAAAACTGCTCTATACATTTTCATAAATTTGCACCTAAAAAGTGTAACAGGTCAAAAAACATTGTCTATAATCTTCTTCTACAAGAAAGCTCTGTTTCTGTTTCTAAGACCTCTTTAACTCTGTATAGCTGTCGTTAGAATTCTCTGAATACATAATCATGTCTATGTATATCTATGTGGCCACATTGGTTTGTTGATGTTAATTTCGGATCTTAAATATGGCTTTGTGTAGGGAAACATGATTTAGATCAAGATATATATATATATATATAGAGAGAGAGAGAGAGAGAGATTGAATTTGAAACACACCTTGCAGATATTAATAGATAACTAAAATATTGAGATACGAGACAAGATCGTAGTCAAGTCCTCTAACCAAAGAAGAAATATATGCCAAGTAATTCAGGAGCCCCCGTAATGGTTGAGTTCTTGGCCATGTGGTGCGACGAATCTCACAAACGCATTGTATTCTCAACATGATCTGGCACACCTTGTACGAGCAGAAAATCGCTAGGCGGTGTAGTAGCTTGGATTTCAGTTCTTCTAAAACTTTTGTTTTGGGGATCATAATAGTAGACGTATAAAGGGCCATCAGGGTCATACACTAACTGGACTATGAAGATCTCACCGCTTAAAGTCACGCCCGAAAAGCGGGAATACGGCAAATCTCTATCCGGTAAATCAGGGAAGCAAATGATAGTTTTTGACCATTCTTGTTTCTCAGCATTCTCCATAACCCACATCTCTGCACCATAAGAGAAACGTAAGATTCCTAACTTACCTTTGTAGTTTACCAGAGTCAGATTCCTCAGGATGTTTGTCACTGATTCAGGAATCTTGATATGATCAAATTTCTCGGACTTACAGTCGAAACTTATAAGAAGCATAGCTTCAGGATTGTTCTTGTTGGAGGATACCAATGCCATATAATAGACAGTACCATTGATGTGTACTCCTCTAACTATTCGCCATTCGGGACTGATTTCCAATGCCTTGCACGTTCCTCCATTGCTTCATCGGATCTTGCAATGTGAAAACTTGACAAACATGCTCCGCCTGATCGTTTAACTCTTTATTCACGCACAATACTTTGTATTGATTCATGAATATTACCAAAGTGTCTAATATATATTAACTCCATTTCGAATGAATATTATGAAAATTAAATTTTAAAAGATTGGCTCACATGAAAGAGACATCAAAAGGCCAAGAAGAAATATTTTCCTCGACCAAGTGTTCTCCATTTTGTTTGTATTGATTTTCTTTATGCATTTATTCCAGTCTTGGTCAACATATTACCTTTATTATTCGTTATCAGTTTTAAATTCATTCAAATATAATACTAGTAATCAACTTTACATTTGTTCCAATTCTTTTGACACAACCTCTTAAATTACCAAAAAATTTGGTTTAACCTTGGTCAACATATATAAGTTATTGTAATCATTAAAGTAAGGTAAAAGCAGAGAAATTAAATATTTACCGATTCAATTGAGTTGCACCTATTTTAAAGAATGCACGGTCCGAATATAAGGGTGTGGCGTCCAAATATCAAAAATGGCACAAAAAACATTCATAACTTAAATTGAGAAGCTCATGGAGAGACTCATGTTAAGAAGCTCAATTCAAAACATCTCAAAATCATTAGAATCAGAGAGGAAAGAATGAATAACTAATAGAGGATTCGACAAAAAGAAACAGCCACTATATATTCGTTACTCAAAATCAAGAGGATCATACAACCAAAGCTATATATGCTACAGAAAAAAAGAAAAAGGGAAAAAACGAATAAAAGCTATATGGATTTCTATTTCCTCTTACAAACCAAAGAGATAAGAGAGGATTTTAGTTGGTGTCATCTCAGGTTGCAGCATTGAGGTTTGCCTGTCAACACCAACTTATCCCACAAGCAAATCATCTGTCTTGGCGACTGATAATGCGCCGTCAAGTAATTCTCTATGCATCCAAACTGACAAAACTTGAGGCTGTGAATGTAGTCCACCGGTTTTGTACCGTTGTTGAATTGTTCTACCCACATTCCCACACTTACATCTTCCATTTTGAACATCTGTAGTATCAACAATGAGAGGCAAAGTAAATAACAGAGTTATAGAGATATATATGCTCTGTTTCAAATTTGATTAGGTAAGATTGGTCAAGAAAGTCTGCTCCGGTATACCCTTAATTTGTGTCTCTCAAACTCTTTCACGATGAAGCGAGAGATGTCGTTTGATAATATGTATCCCGGGCCATTAGCATAAGGTGGATAGTCTTCCTCTGGCCATTCCTGGCAAAACACATAATGTAATATTGACTTTTGTATTCATATTGAGAAAAAATGTGGATACAAATGATTCTTTAAGCTAAAAAGGTTTTAGCTTTTTACCTCATATGTAACAGCCCATTTACCCTGGCGTAGCGGTTTGTGATAATAGTTGATGTTGCCAATGTATAGACTTCTATCCGCAGGTGTTCTCTTTGCTTCACCAAGAACCGCATCCACTTGTACAAATGTATCATCATCACACTTCATAATGTATTTAGCAGCAAGTTGATAAGCCTGCAAAACAGAGAATAGTGAGCCTCTTTACCAATATTGAGTAATTGAAAACATAGGATTAAGTGTTGATTGACTTGATTCTTAGAATCAGAGGGACTCACCCCGTACTCGCAAATTGCAACGGTTTTGAGAACAACAAGGTCATAACTGTCCATGTAAGGGACTATAACTATGTCCCCGAAGAATTCAGCTTCCTTCTTTAGCTCCACATTCACTTCCTTCCTAGAGTGCTGCACAAATAAACACCCGAGTTAGACTGCAAAAGTTCTCAAAATTAACCTACAAGACTGAGATAAGACCAAATCAGATCACTTTTACGATTAGTCTGAACTTACCAACGCAACAAAGAAGCGAGCTACTACTTTGGAAGATTTAACGAGTTTATGTTGCATCCACGACTTCCTCACAGCCATCCGCTCAGCAAAATGGTTACCCGCAGAAAGGATGCCAATGAACATATCAACTTGCTCATTAGGAACTAATGGAGCTCGCCAATTGCTTGAGAGCTCAAGATGCCTCTGAGGAGCAAAACTGGGGTGCGAAGTTGGAAGAGAACCAGCAAAAACCGAGTGAACATCTATGTCCCCATTAATGGTCAGACCAGTAGCATCCTCAAGAGTATAGCCCTTCATATATATAGACAAAAAACAGACAATCATCAGTTCACGCCAATTACTAATCAAAGCAATACAAGTTAAAGCCAGGGAGAAGCATTGCTCACAGTTCGGTAAGGGAAGGAACTGACGTGCTTCCCATCGACACTAACATGATAACCTTCCAATGCAGCACTAAGTGTAAGCACAAAAAGCTTGTCAACTGTGAATGGAAATGGCCATTCGACATTCACTTTCTTGCTCCGACCTATTAATCGACTCAGCCACCATGTCGACGCCTTCCTAGACTCTTCCTCAGCAGTAATGCTATCATCCCGAGCCCATTTCTCGCACTTAACCTGACCATCAACTATAACCATTCTCACTAATTAGTATCCAAACAGAAGAGTCAAGCAAAACAACAAATTAAAGATAAATGCTTTTGAACATAGATATATACTAACCAGTCTCTTCATCATCCCTAGATCTCCATCCTTCACATCTTTGTGCTGAACCCCATTGCATTCTATAACAAGTGTTCTGCTCAATCACAGGCTTACCACTCCAATCACCGTTAAGCCTCGGATTCAAGTGGAGAATCCGAGGTGGATCTTCTCCTTCCACTGCTTTTAATCCCTGAAGCTCCAATTTAAACTGTGAAACCTTCACAGCTTCATCTCCTTTCTTTAACATCGATATCTTTGGGTCTGTCTCCGAATGAGCAGCTCGTGGCTTCCCAATCACTGTAATGTGTGATCCAAGAGTCAAACCACATGGAAGCTCCATGAGATTCCCACGGGTTGAAAGATCAGACCCGGTTAAGGAAACAGAGGGAGGGCACGAGCTTGACCCATGTTCCTTGGTCTTCTTCTTCTCCTTTTCCAATGCTTTAAAGGTTTTTCCAGACTCAAGCTCTTCCCACAGCTTTAGACCAACTTCCCAAGCTACCTTAGCGGATTTGTGGAGCTCTACTGACCCATCTTTGCTACTCGGGTTGAATGTTTCCGGGTCGAATTTCAAACTAGATACAATCTGAGTCTTCCTTCCTAAACCCTGAGCCGGTGCTTCCGATTGTTGAAGCAGAGTCAGACTCTTTAAGGGTCGACTCGGAGCTCGTCTCTCTTGTAATTCTCGTTGGCTATTGTGCTTCTCGGGTCGGGTTAACGGATCCTGAGATAAGGAACTGAGCCCGGTTTTGAAGACGAATGGTATTTCGAATGTGATCAGAAGCATGTACAGTAACCCAGCCGCCATTAGTATCTGAACCGATCTCTGCTTGTTGAGAGAGACGAACATGTCGAATTTCTCTAACCTCTCGAACTTCGTTAACTTTGGCTTCCGCATTCCTTAATTACACTGAAAACTCCTATTATTTACTGGAAACTGAAACCCTAATGATGATCAAAGAGGAACGGAATCTCAAAGTAAAAAAAAACTTCAGAAACAAACAAACAAAAAATCTAATCTTCAGAATTAACGATGAATGAAAACTTTCAGAAGATTGATGGGTTACTTGTAAGTTAATTCGGCGAAATTAGAAAGAGTCCAAGAGAAAAACCCGTAAAACACGAAGCAGAAAAATCAAGAACTTTCCTTGAAAAGAAGACTCGTTTTGATGAGAAAATTCAAAACCCAAAAGAAAAGCCAGCAATTAAACTTGAACAGAGAAAGAGAGACGTGTAATCGTAAGATGAAAAGAAACAGAAACCCAAAAAAAAGAAACGCGTAACAGGAAAAATGGAGAAGGAAGAAGGCAAATCCTTTGGCCTTCTCAGTTAGTGCTGCTGACGTCCGAATAAACCGCCGTTTTGGTCCATCTTTTTTCGAATCTTTTCTTTTGCTTTTATTAATCCTTTTTAAAAAAATTTAATTTTAATGTCCGATTTAGGTTATAGATTCGTTTGATTTATCATCGTCATCAACGGTGGAATTAAAGCAATTTAATATTATGGTTGAGTTGCCACCAATAGAATAAAGGAAATTTTCTATTTTTGTTCATATTTTAGTATCAGAAACGTCCGAAAATTAATTACTCTGAGATAACAATGTAATATGATTAGCTCTTTCAATTACTATTTTTTTTAAACGTTAATAATAGAATGAATTGGATTTGATTTTAGTAGATACTTATAATTCTTGATTTGATTTTTTTAATTCTTATTGATTACTTTATATTTAGGCGGTGCTAAATCGGCCAACTGTATGATTTTTTGACTGATTGCATCACTAATGAAGTCACATAAGAACTCCTACTTCTCATGTTATTTTGAATTTTCTTTTCTCTTTATTTCGATTTATTTGTGTTTTTACTCTTTTTTTATTGTCATGCTTTATTATTGTTTTACGTAATAATTTAGAAAATAAATACTTATATATAATTGGTAGCGAAGACTTTAAACATAGGAATTGGCCTTCATGTGTGACACCTATGCATCCAGATTTCTTCTCTTTCTCCACTTGTCTTTTCCAGCTTTATTCAAATTTTTAATATAACCAATTTATTTCATTCATATTCCACTTATTTAATTTAATTTATTGATAAAAAGAGTTTTTCCAACAAACAAATCATAACATGTACTTGTAGGAATAATTAACAAAAAAAACCAGTCTTTTTTTTTTCTTTCTATTTTGTTCTTACATATAAGAGAGTCAAAAATCAAAGATTTGTTATTTATTGGTGCGTGTTTAACCGTTTATCTATTTATCGATCACCAGACTTTAATTCGTATATTGCGTTGATCCAAAAAAAAAGTCAAACATTTCATTTCAAACTTAGAGCTTTCAGATGATGGAGTCAATGCGATTCTTTAACTAATAACTTTCCGAAAAAAGTAGTACTCTTTCTGGTCAAAAACTAGTTTCATAACATTGACTTTAATTCAATCACTTTAAAATATTCAGTTTTAGATCTTCTTTGTTTACTAGAAAAATAGTTTAAATTGTTAATATATCTAATTCATTTATAAATAAGATAAATATATTATTTTTAAAAGTAACTTTACAAATTAGAATGATGATAATTCTACATTCATTTACATGATGTATAATTTCGAAAATTCAATAATTCATCAGGTTGTTAAGGAATAGATGTACAAAAAAAATTGAACTATTACCATGAACAATTAAGAAAATAAATATGTTTTTACTATTACATATAGACAAAGAACAATAACAGGATTTTTGTTTTTTTACTAAAAACAAAAAAAGAACAATAACGGGCATGGACTAAAATTGTTATCGTACAGAACTAAAATTTATAGAATAGCGATTAACACGAAATCGTGATTAAATATTAATGTTTCTGATGTATTTACCGCCATGTACCTACCACTTTATTACATCAAATTTCTATTTTTGTATCTCTCTTCTTCTCTTATTCTATCTAACTAATTGTAATATATATGTATATGTATACGGTACAGTAGATGGAACACATAGAATGTTAAAGTTGCAGGGAAATATAATTAATGTTTGCTAAATAAGTTAATTACATCTACCTTGGACTTAATTAAACTATATGTATTACCAAACAACAATGTGACGAACGTTGGTTAATCTTTATAAAGTAAAAGAAGAAGAAAGAATGTTAGTTGATAAACAATATACAATATACATATAGAACATATCATACATCTTTCGTATTGACGTTTTAAATAGTTAGTTGGAGTTTGGCTTTTGTGGTTAAGCATTCAAAATTAGATGGCCCATTGTCACATCCTTGTATCTAAAGTATCTTACGTCGTATTAATTTATAATGTAAACACCGACGTTCTTCTCAATTATATCAGAATTTAGCTAAGTAATGTTATGGCCCATTGTCACAAATTGTTTTTGCTAATGTCCTTATTTTTCTCTGTGCTAATCAGAAGTTGAATCGAATCAACAATAGTTTTTAGTGAATTTCTTAGAATGTACATTATCCCTTTGTGTTCTTAATTTGTTTGCCTTTATAAAGCATCTGTTAAGGCTCATCATCTCGTAAAGAAGATAAAAGAATGGTTGCGCCATTGCAGACTATCGGAATAAAGAAAAGAATAATGTTATACTCTTAGATACAAGTTATACTCTTTAGAATTGGAAAGAAAAGAAAGAAAAAAGAACAAGTGTTTTGACATGTAATTATAGAATACATCAAAATTATCAGATTTGGATTTTGGAGTTGATATATTGAATACACTAGTTGATGTTGAGCTGAGTTAGGTGAAAATTTGGAACATATATTTGGTTATGTAGATGTAAAAGTTTTGTTTGGAGATTATTCTGGTTATTTATAAAATGATTTAGGTTGATTGTGTTCTGATGTTATTGAAAACTTTTACAAAAATTTGATAAATAACAATATCTAATTTAAGTTTTTAACAAGGAGGCATCACAAAATCGAAAGTTTTATCAAAGGAATGTGTGATAATGTTCTTCCATAGTAACTAAGATCATCTCCAACAATTAGAACCCCAAATGGGATTCTTAACATTTTTTTAATTATATATATAAAGTTTCTCTCCAACTGACACATCAATTTAAATGTTATATAAATACCCAATTTAAATACCCAATCAACTTAAATGAGTAATACAAGTCAGCATTTCCAAGCATTCTGAAAACGCCATATCACTACATAAAAATCTCTTTCACCCAATTAAAACAGCCCACTTATACACACCAAATATACACACGTCAGCTTTGACAAAAAAAAAATCTTTGGACTTCTTCTACTGTCAAAAAAAAAATTTCACACCCTTGCTCATCACATATTAAATCGAAGTGAAGCAACTATTAGAATCATCATCGCCTCCATTTTCCCCTTCAGAGACCCAAATCGGTAAAGCTTCTACCGAACGAAGCAGTAAATGGATCGAGAAGACACACAAGGGAGGAGAGCGGAGCAGGAAGATTTGTCAGTCCTGTAATGGAGTTACTACAAATGATAATGGTTTCTCTACCTCCACCACCGTTGATTTCCCGATAACATCGGTATCGTAGTAAGACTTATCTATGGAATTGGTCAGTAGATAAACAAACTCGATTTCCTTTTTTTTACCTTCCTGATTTTTTCATATCCCGACACAACAAGAGAACATTAGTTTAAGGACCTTTTTTTACGACACTTTTACAACGCAAAAGATTAGGGACGTTTTACCCACACTTTTATGACGAAAACAAGATTCGTTATAAGAGTGTTGTAACTTTACAACGCCAAATTTTGTTGCAAAAACGTAGGTGTTTTACGAAGAATTTACAACGTTTTAGCATGTGTGAACAGATTCGTTGCAAAAACGTCTCTAATTTGCCACACGATTACGATGAAATATATTTACAACGATTTAAAGACGAATTTGAAAATTTGGTAAACATGTTTTACACAATACATATAATTGGTTGTTACAAATTTAAGATACGTCGTCAAAATTTCTCAAAATATTTGTTTTCGTTGTAAAAACATCTTTACTTTGCGAGTCGNTCGTTGTAAAAACATCTTTACTTTGCGAGTCGTTTACAACAAATTCTCTTTACATACGTTGCAAATTACTCGTATTTGTTTTAATGTTGTAAAATCATTGTTAAATTTTTACCTATATAAGGTGGAGGTCTCTTCTCATAATTCACAACACAAACCAACCAAAAAAAAAAACATTTCTGTAAAAAAAACAAAATTCGTTTCTGAAAAATAAAGCCAAAAAAAAATTGTCTTCTGGTGGTGATATATTCGAGCTATGGAAGTGGATGTATATACATAGAGATGCTACCAGAATGGTGACAAAGGAGTATATGAACGGGCTAGAAAAATTCATGTACCAAGCCAGTCAAACCGAACTCACGCTTGAATCAGGTAAGATGTTATGTCCTTGTCGGAAGTGCAAGAATACAAAATTTGCCTGAACTGAAACTGTATGAAATCATTTATTATTATTACATTTGGTTTCACCATGGGGAAGGTTATAGTGTTAGTGGAAATGATGAAGCAAGTAGTAGTAATTATAATAATGTTGGAGTTAATCTAGCTGAATCGAGTAATTTCCATGATGTTGGTAATCAGAATGAGGTTCATGGGGTTGTAGAGCATGATAGGATGCATGAAATGGTCACAGATGCATTTGAGGAAACCAATACTGAACCAGTAATTGGTGAGGCACCTAACTTAGATGCAAAAAGGTTTTATGACATCTTNTTAGATGCAAAAAGGTTTTATGACATCTTAGACGCTGCAAACCAGCCTATCTACGAGGGATGTAGAGAAGGTCTGTCTAAATTGTCACTGGCAGCTAGGAGGATGAACATTAAAACAGATTGTAATTTATCTCAAACATGCATGAATATGTGGACTGACTTA
>OVAX01004753.1:0-11671 GCA_900406405.1 Lepidium africanum | reverse complement strand
TCAAAATTGTTGTCAATTTGATTTTCCAAAAACTGTATGAATCTCCATTGAAGATGGGAATTATTTGCTGCATCGTTGTCTCCATGTGCTCTGATACCATGTTTGACTTTGATCTCTTGTGTGTTTAGGATCGGACAACAACAAACGTTAGTTTGTTTCTCTTCTCTTCTAATCGAACTCTTCTCTTTCTCTGTTTCAGGTTTTTGCTCTGTTTTGACAAAACAGAGAATTCTGTTTTGTGTTTTATGTTTTTCTTCTCTTTTGTNTTGACAAAACAGAGAATTCTGTTTTGTGTTTTATGTTTTTCTTCTCTTTTGTTTTCTTGTGTTTTACGATTTGATAAACCAAAACAACTAACTTTATTAATCATCAAACATAAGTATTTATGGTTTACAATCACACACATTAGCCAAAGGTTATGTCTTCTAAAGACATCCGTAAACCTAAAGACACAAACTTACAAACATACACAACCATTCGATTATAACATAAAACTATGGTTTATACAAAACTCTAAAGTACGATAATAATTATACGAAAGATTTCGTATGATGCGCTTGATACGAAGAAGACTTGATCAAATCCAACAGGTATTTCGATCACCAAAGACCACCCATTTCTCACGAGACTTAAGATACCACAAGAATTCTTCTTGCTGCAGAGTCTCATCAAGGATTTTCAAAAGTGCTTCCTCTTGAACGAAAAAATCATACGTCAGACTTTGATCAATATATTCTTGTATAAGTTTGATGTCACTCAAGAGATGTTCCTTACGCATTTGAATGTGACCAAAGATTTATCTACTCCAAATCATTATTTTTGCTTTCAAATGTACTAAAGCTTTTGGAGTACTCAAATTCTTATCCCACAAAGCTAACAACATATCCTTAAAGCCAGCATGACTCAACCATGTTGCTTCAAAACAACGGAAAGATCTCCTACTTGGATCACGTTACGTTTCACCTCATGTCAGAACTGAAGATATATTGGAGTATGATCTGAAGCCAAGAAAGGTAAGTGAGTAACAGAAGCATCTTGCCACTTCAACCCAGCGTGAGCAAAACATAAAATCTCGATCCAGTCTTTTAGCCACAAAATTGCTTTCAACCTGACATCTCTTCCATGTGTACCTATTACATTTAAACCCCATATTTATCACAGATAGATCATTAATCCATAAAAATAATGAGTCTTGAGATAGACGATCATTTCCACCTGTCAGCTAATCTAGTCGCACAATTGTGTTAAAATCCCCACCGATTACCACCTCTTTATCCAGGTCTCGAACAATTCGCTGTAATTACTCCCATAAACCACTACAACGACTCACTGTATATGCAACATACACTACAAGTAAGTGAAAAGTGTCCACACCATTATTTAAGCTCGCATGAATAAACTGGCTCGATGAATCTAACGCTGTGACAGTCCTTACACTTGACCGCCACAATAACCATATACCACCACTCTGTCCAACCATATCAACTCGGAAGAAATTATCAAAACCTAAGCTTTGTAATATACTTTGAGCTCGATCTCCAGTAGCATGTGTTTCAAAAATTGCTAAAACCTCTGTAGTATGCTTCTTCAATGTTAGGCTTGCGTTAACTCCATACCACTATTTCCCATCACATCATCCGCAGTGCTTTTTGACGGAACAAAAATCACTTCCACACTCATACCCAAAATTTCTTTGTGGAAAGGTAAAGGAGGGAAGATAGGGTCCATGTTTGGAGTCTCCTCACCATCACTCATAAACATTCCATGGTATCCCAATGTTACCTTGTTCAATTTGAAGTCTCTTGCCCAAATCAGACCATATTACTTCACCTCGTGTTGGACCAAACACAAGTCTTTTCGAAGGTTTAGTTTGCTAAAACTTTTGCCTTGAGCCAGATCCACAAAGTGCCATTTTCAAGTGAAGGGCATTCTCATCCACTTGTTCTCCTTATCAATAACTTGCGGCCCACTGAACACAAAGGGGGGGAGTATCCTTCGACTTTTTCGTACTACTAGAAGCTCCAGGTACATTTCGAACAACAACATTCGATGTAACATTCATTATCTTAGGGTCTGATTGAATCGAGGCTCCTTGTTTTGATACATGAGCAATATTCTCCTTATTAATATCCGTAAAACGATTAGAAATTTTCACACTCTGAAAAGCTTTTGTAATGGGGATATCAGAGGTTTTAAATTCTCCCTTAATAACAGAGAGATTTAGTCGTTCGGCTGGTAGTTGATTGGCTTTTTTTGTGAGTAGACCTACGCACTTCCGTAAACCCATCTGATTAGGTTTGTCGAATCATCATTCGTAGTACTCACCTGATCATGCACCCTATTAGTCTCGATTTGCTCTAAGTTCTTATTCGTACCATTCACAACCTTTGACTCCTATAAATACTGCCCAACTAGATGACCATAAACCTCGCATCGTGAGCACAAAGTATCTGTCCCCATTGACATTCACAGTTCCCTTAAGTGGTTTATGAAGATTAATTTCAACAGAAACCCTAGAAAATCTTCCTCTCTTTCAAAGTTTAGGGTATTCAAATACACCTTAACTGGTTTTCCCAAACCACGAGCTATGGTCTCCAGAATCGTCTCATGATAAAAGTGAACAAGTATGTTCAAAATTCGAACCCAAACTAGCGTTGTGACAGTCTCATGATATTGTAGATCTAACTCGGGATACAAAGACTTCACCAACAGGTAATTACCAAAGATCTTCCATGGATTTCTCTGTTAAAGCATCATGTACTCCTCAATCACCTCAAAATGAACCAAGAAGTATTAACGTGAAAAATCAATTACGTTCATAGTATTGTTAGGTTCCACAATTCTCTTAGTTTTCAGTTCATAGTTGTATTCGAGACACCTCTGCCAAGTACTTTAACGATGATGCAATTCTTCCACAAACCCTTCATTGCATCCAAGACTTCTTCACCAATAACAATATCCGGTTCCCCATCTTCAAATTTTGAGGAAGGGCGGGAGTTGATTCGATGTCTTAACCTATATGGAGCTGCTTTTGGCCAGGTTATTAAACTCTAAAAATTTGCTATCATTTTCGGTGAGAAAGTAGATCCCATCATGAAGAGAATTTTAGGACTATTTATGGGTATAACGATGGAGGGAGGTGCATGTAAGTACTTAGGCTTACTAGAATGCCTTAGTTGTTCAAAAAGATAACTTTTAGCTTTCATCACGGATAGGCTTAAGTCTTGGATTACAAATTGGCACTCGAAATCACTCTTCTTGGGAGAAAAGAAATTCTAATCAAGTCGGTGGGACTTGCATTACAGGTTTACGCTATGTCCTGCTTTAAGTTAACAAGCATCAATGTCAAAAACTCACAAGTGCTTTATCGAGCTTTTGGTGGAATAGCTCGAATGAAAGAATAAAATATATTAGATAGCTTGGGAAATTTTGTGTAAATCCAAGAAAGATGGAGGTATGGGTTTCCGTGAGATTGAAGACTTCAGTATGGCATTACTTGGGAAACAAAGTTGGCGGCTCTTATATGATAAATCCTCCGTACTTTTGCGAGTGTATAAGGCAAGGTACTTCCCAAAAAAGGACTTCTTGGAAGCAGATGGTGATGGTCAAAATACCTCAGTGTGGAATGATAAATGGATTTTAGTTCTCTTCCACGGAGCCCTGTAAACGATATGCCTATTGCTGATATCAACCTGAAGGTTAGTGAACTCATCAACACTCAAGGGGCATGGGATATGACAAGGATTCAACAATTATTTCCACTTACGGACGTAGCTAAAATCACTGCTTTTCCGCCATGTTCCTCTTTACAAGATAATTGGTTCTGGCCATTTACACGTGATGGCAAATATAGTGTTAAAAGTGGCAGCAACATGCTTCTTCAGATGAAGCAGAGTAATTCTCACATTGATTCACGAACCTCTTCATCTAATAAGGTCAAAGCAAAGATCTGGAAGATAAAACCTAAGATCAAACTCTTTTTATGGTGTGCTGCTTCTGGAGCTCTTGCGGTGGTTGATAGGTTAAAATGTCAGAATTTAACACAAGATCCGGTATGTTCAATTTGCAAGAAAGTAATTGAAACCATCAGCCATGCTCTATTCGAATGTGATTTTGTAGATGATATTTGGAGATCTATTCAGTACTTTCCTTTACCTAGAAGTGTGGAAATATCTATCGTTAACTATCTTCATCAGTTTATAGATCAAGTACGGCCCAATAACTTTACACCGGAGGTTCATACCGCTCTTCCATGTATCATCTGGAGAAAATGGAAGCAGAGGAACTCAAAAATATTTGCAGATAAATCCCACAATGCTGATATTCTGGTTGCAACAGCTATGGGTGAAGCAGAGGAATGGATAGTGGCGTGTGATAGCTTAAGACAGAATAATATCAACATATCCGCAGCCCCAATTTACAGGTCTTGGCAGAGACCTGAAAGAGGAAGACTTAAATGCAACACTGCATCTTCTTGGGTGAATAGTTCTTCCCTAGTTGGTGTGGCTTGGATGGTTCGTGATCATGAAAGAGAAGCTGTATTACATGCCCGTGATGCTATCCTTCCTTGCTATGGTAGAATTTGTGCAAAATTTGAATGCTTGACTTGAACTTTGGAGAATCTTCTCAACCTTAAGTTGGATTATGTTGAGATAGAAACAGAGATCCATGTAGTATATGACGCCATTACCTTATCTTCTAGGTGGTTAAGGAACAAAACTTTTACTCACAAGTAATATGATTATTGAAATAGGAGCATTTAATTATATACACATAAGAAAATTAAAACAATATAATACCTATATGATATTAATAAATTTGAAATATTAGTTTATGCATAAGATTAATTTACAAAAAATCGATTATATTGGATTTAATGTATTTCACTAATTGTTTTGCTAAAAAATATATTAATTTATTAATCTTTAGGGGGTTTATTGGAGGGTGGATTTTAATGGATTTAGGGTTTACGGTTTAGTGATGCACTCGGACCTCTCACTTGCTGGCAAAGGAGCAAGCTCTGCCTAAGGTTTCGTCCACTCGGCAGTCTCACTCGCTGGAACTGGGCAAGCTCCGCCTAACTCGTCAAGGGAAGGGCGAGTTCAGCCCAAAGGTACCAAACTCCATCTTTTACTTCTACACAATCGCATCTGTATTCTTACTTTGATGGTCTAGAATTCACCTTCAAGCTTTTATACACACATGTACTATGTGATTTAAGTTTGGGGGAAGGTTCTAGAAGATATTGACTATGCTTTTGTGTTCTTAGTTTGTTTTCCATGCATTGCATACATAGTGTAAAAATCCATTATAGCATGGCATTTAAGGCATAGAAAAACCATACAAATTTGAAAATTTTCAAAAAAAGCATTTCATAAAAACAGTGTGTTCATGTAGTTGCATTCTATTTAGGATTGAGTCTAGATTTGCATTGGGAATAAGGACTCTGCCGCCATTTTTACTGCTGGTTTGACATGCTAAATTCACTGCCCTCGCTGATAGTTGCTGGCTGCATTCATTCTTGTTCTGAAAGTGAAAATTGAACCATGCTAGGAATTGTTTGAATGAATCTCATGCCTTGATTGAAAGTTCTGTGATTTGATGCTTATCCTTGCTAAGTGGTAACCTTAATCCTGATTGCTAATTATCAATGTCTTTGCATCAATTTAGAGTTTGTGGATAGTCTAAAATACTTGGATCAAGTAGATTCCCACAATGCTGCACATTGCCTTCTTTTGATCCATACAATACTTGTGTGTGATTGTGAGGTCTGTTTTTCGGTCTAGCTTGGCATAAAGTGTTAGGTGAGAGCCGACAAAATCATGGCTTTATGTAGTTTCTAGTCCATGATTTTTGGATCAGACTACGATTTGGTGGTTGGTTTGATTCAATTGGGTTAGGAATGCTTATGTTTAAGCAGGGAAAGCAATGGAAAAGGAAAAGAAAAGGATCTAAATGAAATAGTCAAGGAGATAAAGGGTGGAAAGTATAAGTGTTTGAAAGTCTAGTAAAGGTTTTTGGGAAGCAAATGAGAAAAGGTTCTAAGTGATGTGAAAGGAAAAGAGACCAAAGGTCTAGATTATCTTATGAGTTAAGAAGAAAAGAACAACAGTAATGTAAGTCTATAAGTCCCAAAACCGCTAGAAGAAGTTAGAAACCCCTCTGCTTAGACTAGAAATGGAAAGCTTGAGATGATGATTTATGGGCAAAAAAGAAAATCGCCTAATGTGTATTGGGTAGATTATGATCATTTTCTGGGTTAGATTGCCTGTTGGTTCTCACCTTTAGCATTATGCTAAAACATAGTCCATTTCATGAATGATCCATTGTGCATTGATTGACCAGTTACTTGAAGAGATCATTCTAATCTCTTAGACCTGACCCTTAGCCAAACAAACTCTATAGTGATGTTTAGACATGATTCACGGTTCAGATCTTAATTGAATATTAAAAGATTGGCGGATTTGAATGCTTGATTAGGTTAAGGCTGAGTTTAAACGAATCTTATGATTGTCATGGCTAAACCTTCAAGTAAGGCTATTTGAATTGCATCTTAGAACTGCCAACTAGGATATTGATTTTAACATTCAAATTAGCATAGTTTAGCTTTGAGTTCCCTGCATTGCACCCTCTCTCCCTTCTTGAGTCTTTGCACTTACTTGAGGGCAAGCAAGATTTAAGTTTGGGGGAGTTGATATGTATGCATTTTAGCACATTTAAAAATATCATTTAGCATACATCGCATCCATATTCATAGTATTTCCCATCACTTTAGAGTCCCTTTAGGTTCATTTTGCATATATGTTGCATATGGAGTGATTTAGATACTTTTGGAGCTATTTGGATCATTTTGGAGCATAGTGGACATGAAGAACATCATAGATTTGGACTTGAGGATGAAACACAACTTTGAAGATGAAGTGGACCATATTTAGTACGCCTCGCTGTGTAGAGGCTGAGTCAAGAATTTCTGATGGGAAATTGCCACTCACGCTCAGCACTCGCTGCTCAGAGGCTGAGTCAACAATTTCTTATGGGAAAATTGCCACTCACCCTCACCACTCGCTGCGCAGAGGCTGAGTCAAGAATTTCTGATGGGAAAATTGCCACTGACCCTCACCACTCGCTGCGCAGAGGCTGAGTCAAGAATTTATGACTCCATTTTGTTGATTTTTTTCCCTATTGACTTTTTTTAGGGTTTTGTATGTGGGCTATAAATACCACTCTTAGACCCACAAACAGAGCATCCACATTTTTGCCTCTTTGATCTTGAGCAAAACACCACAAAACTCTCTCTACTTTTGAAGTCATATCTATGGTTTAATTTTAAGTGTTTGGCTTTGATTTTTATATCACTCTTCGTATCTTTCTTTGCTCTTTAAAATTATGCACTTTATTTTGAATTATGGGTTTGTGTTCTTGGTGACAAAATGTAAGTAGATTCATTAGGGTAATTGAGGAGATGGGCTAGATCTCTGTAGATCTGGGGATTTTATCACTTGTTCAAGCTCTTTCATGTTAGATCTCTCCAATCTAGGTGCACTTCATTCTTATTTCATTTTGGCCATTTGAAATATGATCTTATGCATTCCATGCCCACAAGGTGTTTGTGTTACTGCTTAATAGAACCTAGGATTGGAATTTGCTTCTTTTGCCTAAGAGATTAGTTGTTTAGGGAGTAAGTTAGGATTAATATGCTGTTTTTCATGCCTCACTTACTGTGGATCACCGTGAGAATGGATTTGGTTGCAGCAAAAAGGAGAGGTTTAGTCTTCATGAAAATGATTCTAAATTGCTTATGTTTCTTGGCTTAGAGATCAGCTCACTAGGTTGTTGGCTGAGTGATTAGTCCCTAGATTTGCTCAGACTGATAATCCCAGCTTCTCATGAACCCATCTTCAGGATTGTTTTTGTTATTTTCTCTGTTGTTGCTGCCATTATTTACTGCTCTTTCAATTCACTACTTGTTATACCACTACTTTGTTTCTTGCTCTGTTTTTGTTTCATCTATTGCTATGTTTTTAGCTTAATTCTTTGTTTCTTATTTCTCTATTTTCACTTGCTCTGTTTTATGCTATTCGCATTTTGATTGTGACAGAATCATTGCTTGAATTGGTTTGAATTAGAATAGTTTATTGCAATCCTAAGTGTTAGCTTCACACCCATTTGGTTCGATACCTCAAATACTACGAGGATTTGATAACTTAAAAGGAGAGCAAAAATCATGTTATCAAATTGGTGTTGTTGCCAATTGGGTGTTCGTTAGCTACGTTTAGGATTTTATATTTTCTAAGCTCAAGTTTTTTTTCTTTTTATGTTGCTTTCTAGCTTGGTGGTATTTCTGCGTTTCAGGTACAAATCCACTCACCTCTCCCCTCAGGACACGTTTACGGAGAAGATTCCACCTTCTGCTCCTACCACGGCATAAAGCACGGTGAACCATCAAGCCTGAGACGTTAAACAAGCGCACTTGAGAGGCAATTCCATGTGTATCCTTGTACATACTTGCTTGCTATTTTTCTTTGCTTCTTTTTATGTTATTTTTTGTTTCAGGGAGTGGGGAAGAGTTTCATAAATCAAAGGAGTCGAACAAGGGTGATTATTGGCGATAACAGATGCACTATGACCTCTCACTTGCTGACAAATGAGCGAGCTCTGCCTAAGGTTCCATCCACTCGCCAGTCTCACTCGCTGGATCCGGGCGAGCTCCGCCTAACTCGTCAAGGGAAGGACGAGTTCAGCCCCAAAGGTACCAAACTCAATATTTTTACTTCTACACAATCGCATCTGTATTCTTACTTTGCTAGTCTATAATTCACCTTCAAGCTTTTATACACACACGGACTGTGTGATTTAAGTTTGGGGGAAGGTTCTAGAGGATATTGACTATGCTTTTGTGTTCATAGTTTGTTTTCCATGCATTGCATACATAGTGTAAAAAATCCATTAAGATTTTTCATTTGAGCATCTCATGGCATAGCATGGCATTTAAGGCATAGAAAACCCCTACAAATTTGAAAATTTTCAAAAAAAAGCATTTCACAAAAACGGTGTGTTCATGTAGTTGCATTCTACTTAGGAATGAGTCTAGATTTGCATTGGGAATTAGGATTCTGCAGCCATTTAGACTGGTGGTTTGACATGCTAAATTCACTGCCCTCGTTGATAGTTGTTGGTTGTATTAATTCGTATTCTCAAAGTGAAAGTTGAACCATGCTAGGAATTGTTCGAATGAATCTCATGCCTTGATTGAAAGTTCTGTGATTTGATGCTTATCCTTGCAAAGTGGTAACCTTAATCTTGATTGCTAATTATCAATGTTTTTGCATCAATTTAAAGTTGTTGGATAGTTTAAAATACGTGGATTATCTTTTCCCTTCATGATGTCACCTTATTAGTCCAAGTAGATTTCCATAATGCTGCACATTGCCTTCTTTTGAACCATACCATGCTTGTGTGTGATTGTGAGGTCTGTTTTTCGGTCTAGCTTGGCAGAAAGTGTTAGGTGAGAGCCGACAAAATCATGGCTTTATGTAGTTTCTGTTCCATGATTTTTTGGATCATACTAGGATCAGGTGGTTTGGTTTCGATTCTATTGGGTTGGGAATGCTTATGTTTAAGCAGGGAAAGCAATGGAAAAGGAAAAGAAAAGGATCTAAATGAAATAGTCAAGGAGATAAAGGGTGGAAAGTATAAGTGTTTGAAAGTCTAGTAAAGGTTTTTGGGAAGCAAATGAGAAAAGGTTCTAAGTGCGAAAGGGAAAGAGACCAAAGGTCTAGATTGTCTTATGAGTTAAGAAGAAAATAACAAAAGAGATGTAAGTCTATAAGTCCCTAAACCACTAGAAGAAGTTAGAAACCTCTCTCCTTAGACTAGAATTGGAAAGCTTGAGATGATGATTTATGGGTAAAAAAGAAAATCGCCTAATGTGTATTGGGTAGATTATGATCATTTTCTTGGTTAGATTGGCTAGGTTGGAATCGATTTCGGGTGTATTGGGTAGATAGAGTCATGGTTTTGTATGCGCCTGTTGGTTCTTACCTTTAGCATTATGCTAAAGCTTAGTCCATTTCATGAGTGATCCATTGTGCGTTGATTGATCAGTTACTTGAAGAGATCATTCTAATCTCTTAGACCTGACCCTTAGCCAAACAAACTCTATAGTGATGTTTAGACATGACTCACGGTTCAGATCTTAATTGAATATTAAAAGATTGGCGGATTTGAATGCTTGATTAGGTTAAGGTTGAGTTCAAAAGAATCTTGTGATTGTCATGGCTAAACCTTCAAGTAAGGCTATTTGAATTGTATCTTAGAACTGCCAACTAGGACACTGATTTTAACATTCGAATCAGCATATTTGGGCTTTGAGTTCCCAGCATTGCACCCTCTTTCCCTTCTTGAGTCTTTACACTTGCTTGAAGGCAAGCAAGATCAAAGTTTGGGGGAGTTGTTATGTATGCATTTTAGCACATTTAGAAGTATCATTTAGCATACATTGCATCCATATTCATAGTATTTCCCATCAATTTAGAGTATTTTTAGGTTCATATTGCATACATGTTGCATATGGAGTGATTTAGATACTTTTGGAGCTATTTGGATCATTTTGGAGCATAGTGGACGTGAAGAACATCACAGATTTGGACTTGAGGATGAAACACAACTTTGAAGATGAAGTGGACACAAATTTAGTACGCCTCGCCCTCACTACTCGCTGTGCAGAGGCAAAGTTAAGAAATTCTGCTAGGAAAATTGCCACTCACCCTCACCACTCGCTTCGCAGAGGCTGAGTCAAGAATTTCTGATGGGAAAATTGTCACTCACCCTCACCACTCACTGTGCAGAGGCTGAGTCAAGAATTTTTAATGGGAAAATTACCACTGACCCTCACCACTCGCTGCGCAGAGGCTGAGTCAAGAATTTCTGCTAGGAAAATTGCCACTCACCCTTACCACTCGCTGCGCAGAGGCTGAGTCAAGAATTTTTGACTCCATTTTGTTGACTTTTTCCCGTGTTGACTTTTTTAGGGTTTTGTATATGGGCTATAAATACCACTCTTAGACCCACAAATAGAGCATCCACGTTTTTGCCTCTTTGTTCTTGAGCAAAACACCACAAAACTCTCTCTACTTTTGTAATCATATCTATGGTTTAATTTTAAGTATTTGGCTTTGATTTTTATATCACTCTTCTTATCTTTCTTTGCTCTTTAAAATTATGCACTTTATTTTGAATTATGGGTTTGTGTTCTTGGTGACAAAATTTGAGTAGATTCATTAGGGTGATTGAGGAAATGGGCTAGATCTTTGTAGATCTGGAGATTTTATCACTTGTTTAAGCTCTTTCATGTTAGATCTCTCAATTCTAGGTGCACTTCATTCTTATTTCATTCTGGCAATTTGAAATATGATCTTATGCATTCCATGCCCACAAGGTGTTTGTGTTAATGCTTGATAAAACCTAAGATTGGAATTTGCTTCTTTTGCCTAAGAGATTAGTTGATTAGGGAGTAAGTTAGGCTTAATCTGCTGTTTTTCATGCCTCTCTTACTGTGGATCACCGTGAGAATGGATTTGGTTGCAGCAAAAAGGAGAGGTTTAGTCTTCTTGAAAATGATTCTAAATTGCTTATGTTTCTTGGCTTAGAGATCAGCTCACTAGGTTGTTGG